>APFE030359051.1:132542-155771 GCA_000404065.3 Pinus taeda
GCACATTAATGCACATTAACTCCCCCCACCCACGCCCTCATATATGGGATGATTATAGTAACACTTTCAAACCAATTTTAATTTTAATTTCCAAAAATATGGGATGATTATAGTAACACCCTTTTTCAATTTCAAGGTTAATTTCAAGGTTTTGGTTGCAACAACATTAATGGTTAGGGTTATGGTTTCAAAATCATTATAATTTTAGGCTTGAAAAAGATTCTTGACTATAGGAGCACCACATTTCAATTTAGAGATTTTTATTGGAACCGTACTGGTTCTTATTAACATAGTGTCAAACGAATTGTAAATTTATTATTTAAAAAAAATGTGACTCTATGAGTACCACCATTCAAAATAGAGATTAATTTTAAGGTTTTAGTTGCAATTGTACTAGTTTTTAAGGTCATGATAGTTTAAATCAACTTGCAAGTTTAATATAAAAAAATAAAGAGTTATTTTGGAGAACCATTTTTTTTATTCAAAACAAACATTAAATGCAACCTCTAAAAAAATGAGAACTATGGAGTAATCTTGGAAAGTTGGTAATTATGTGTATTAACATTTCTAATTACAATATCTCTTGTTAGGATTAAAATGTGAGAGAGAAAATATAATTAATCATAACATAGAAAAACACATAATATTTGTCTTGAAAAACACCAATCATGGAAAAGAAAGCCATCAAACTTTGATTATCATTTGGCAAAACCTGACTAACTTATGTGTCAAGTGAGCTAGACACCTGCTCACTTCTAACACATTACTCTGGAGTATAAAAAACCTATTTATAATATTAATTATATGTAACCCATGTGGTCAAAATCATGGGTTACCAAAACCATATACCATGTAGACCTAACAAAATTGACTCTATGTCTAAGTCGAGTTTACCAAATAATCCCTACTTTAAAATTGACTTGGAAAATTCCTCAAATCCAATTTGAGAAACCCAAATGTCAACCCCCCCACCCCACATTATTATAGAATTTACTAGGGGTATGCATGTATTATTAGGTTTTATAGGCGTATGCTCATTTAAATGTATTTTTTAAAAGAAAATGCATCTCCAAAGAATTATTTTTATTAGCTATTTGGGCACTTACAAGTGCCACCATCTTATTTATTTTCCATTTCTTTAACCATAGTCTATAACCACATTCCCACATCCATGCAATTTTTCATCCTCCATGGATTTGATAACATATTTTACCATCCTTTACTTCTCAAGTTGATCCATCATTCCAATGGATCTTTCCATACTCTATTCATTCCACCTAACTTTCTTCAAGATAGTCTCATGCAATTGCCTACAACCATTGATTTAATACTACTTATTACAGCCAAAATATGAGATAGAAAATATAATAAACCATATCATAGCAAAATACAAAAAAATCACACATAAGATTTATCTTGGAAACCCTAACCAAGGAAAAATCATACATGAAGCTTGGATTACCATTTGACCAAATTCGGCCAAGCTATCAGTTAAGTGAGCCTCGGTACTCACATTCACCATGGATCACTAATAGCATGTTCCAAAAAACTCATGTATTATAGTCCTAACAAATTTTACTATATGGCCAAGTCACGTTTACCTAATATATTCTCCCTTTTTTTTTGTTGGTATTCACTTATGCATGTTGAAGTGATAGTGTCCACCTTTCAATCAATTGTCTTGATGTAGTAACCTCCTCCATCAATTTGCATCCTTCATGTTGCTAGCTCAGGTCCTCACTCCTCCACTCTGAGAATGATTCCATCAATTCCTAGAGGTGCATTCTCCCTACCTAATGTGCCAAGATACAAACATTGTTAGTAGATGCACATTTATGACACTCTCTCCTATTTTGGCTTATCGTTGTTTGTAGTTGTAATGTACTAAATTTATAATAGTGAAAAAAAAATTGTGTGTGCCTAATAACTCCACTATAACAAAAATCAAGATACATGTAAAAATGTTAGTTTGTAGTAATTAAAATATTGGTAATTACCAATATAAATCCATCTTAACTGTGGATCTAGCAAGTGATGAGAGGGATCAAATATGTTCAAGTACAAATCTCTTTTCAAGTGAAAAACTTGAAAAAAGGTTTTGACCTAGAGAGATTTGAAATCTATCCACCCTTGCTAGATTTGTGATTAAAATGAATTTATACTAGTGTTAAACTGAGATGAAAAATGACCAAAATGTAGAACATAAAGACTACTTTATATATATATATATATATATATATATAATATATTAATATATATATATATATATATATATATTATATATATATATATATATATACCCAATTAATTCTTATGTTAATATTTTAAATACTACATATTAATTTTATATTAGGAATTAAATTAATGGTACATATGTCATTTATTAAGAAATGCTTGTTTTTTATTCTAATAGATCTAATAACCACTGCTTTATCTATATATATATTATATATATAATTAATATATATATATATATATATATATATATATATATAGATATAGATAGATAGATAGATAGATAGTGATAGATAGATAGTGTAATTGAACTATTTTTAAAATATATAGAAAAATAAAATATGAAAAATATAAATTGTTTTTATTTATATTTAATAACTTTATTTTTTTAATTAATATAAAACTATGTTATGTCGAAAATATATTTTAGACTCCATTGTAATATTAACAATTTTAATTAAAACCTAACTAAATATGTATATACATTTTTTTATTATAGTTTACATTTTTTAATTAGAAAACAATTATTTTTATTTTAAAAAGTACATGTGTGTAACTCCAAATTGAACATTAACAAAATTACACATCACCCTCATACTAAGTTATAGATGCTTTTCTTAGTACAATAAAATAATAATTCTAAAATTAGTGTAACATTATTGCTCATTATATTAAATCGTTTTTGAGGTAATTAATATTTATTTAGATACTTTTCATCTCTTTGTTATATATCCATGAAAAATTTGACACCATAACAACCTGTGTTCATCTCAACCCAAACTTTTACAATTTAAATGATTTGAGACTAAAATAAATGTATGTTAATGTATAAGCCATTAATGATTTGAAACTAAGATAGATGTATGTTGATGTATAAGTCATTAATGATTTTTGCATCTTTATTTATTATTGTTGCATAAATGACATCACATAAAAAATTTTCTTTAATTGTAGGAGAAATTTGCTTCTTTGGGTAATTAATTTATTAACAATATATGTACGTGACATTTTTCGCGCCTTAAATTTTAAAAACGTTAATCTTATCCATATCAATTAAAAAAAAGTAGATTTATCAACTGAGACTCATATCCCTTTTTCACTCATTATTAACATATTAGTAAATTGAATGTGAAATTAATATCTTTAATACTTAACCTCACTCTTAATCCAACTTCCATGCACAATGTATTCCAAATTGATATATGAGTTTGATTTTCCATTATTTAGAAGTTCCTATATCCCATAAAATTTATGCTCTTTTTACGTTGATAAAATGTATTTATGCTTTTTTTACGTTGATAAAATGTATTTGTCTGGTATTTTTTATTTATTTAAATATTTGGAAATAATGCTTACATTAGTGAATTGATAGATTAGGTTGGTTGGTTGTTGCAATTTGTTGAGATAATTTCTCAACAAGAAATTTTTTGTTTGGAATCTGTTGGATCTCATGAACACTATTTATGTGGCTTGTAATTTGGCTTTGATAGTAATATAAGAATTACTTTTGTGTGTAATCTATTCGCCATATCTACTTTACCAATTTATTTGTTGGTATTAAAACCTATATGGTTGAATCCCTCTTAAAGAGCCCAAAAAGATGAAAGAGATCTAAGGTTCTGTTCTCTATACACAGATTAATGAGTATGTGAAAATTGTTTTATTTTTTCTTTGTTTGGAGGTGCTCTCTAAGTGATTAAGCATTGTGTGACTGAGTGCTCACTGTTATTTTTTTTCAGTGTGATTGAGCACTTTGTAAAAGCATTGTTATATTGGGTAGCTCGTTGGAGGATCAGGGGATTGTCATTGTGATGGAAGGAGAATGTTCTGCATTATTTTGGAAATCGGAGATTTGAACTAAAGCGTACTGGGGCTATGTTAATCCCATCAAAGTCTGCAGTTGCTATGATGAGGGTAAGAGAACAAAATTTGGTTTGCAATATCGCTAGTTGCGGACATGGAGTGTGCTAATCAGTAGACTATTGAATTCGGCCTCCAACTAGCCCTCCGTTAGATCATCTTTATTTTTTCCTTTAATGGCTTCTCACTGAAGCAAGATTAAGTTCGTTGGGTACGCTATTCAATTTTCGCAATGCGTCAATCAAGATTCTTCTGTCGATGAGTCATAATTCTTGTCGTGGGTTTTGTGGTTTATGGAACACAAGCCATTACACTTAATTTTTTAAAACATGTGAGAATTTTCTATATCAATTTGTAGAAAATTCTAAAGGACTGACCCTTCGTGCAGATGCAACAAATTCATTAATGGATTTAGAGCATCTAGATCCTGGTGCATGTGAAGTTTTAGTAAGCAGATTACTTTAGTGTCTGGGAAGTACCAAAGATTCTTCTATTAAAGGAATTCAAGAATTAGCAGAGCATGCTCTTCATTCACTACAAAAATACCACTTGGACTCTGCAACATGGCATAAATATACAGTTTTATTGATAGGAATTGACTTGTTATAACACGAGACATTTGTTGTTCCTCCAAATCTAGTTGCAGAACATGTGCTTCATTCTTCTCCCATGTTGCTACTTAAATCTACTAGGAATCTACAGGAATCTACATTGTTGCTTGGAATTTCATCCATAGTTCAAACACGATGTCCAGTATGAATTGCAAAGGCAGTATTCTACGTGCATTGTTTAGAAGGAGAAACTTAGTTGTATTTTTGTTGTGCAGAGTAGTTATTGGTCTTGTGCCCATGGGTTATGTTTTTTTCTTTGTTAAATAGTTTATTTTCGCATTTTGTAAGTTTGTTTGTAATGATAAAAGTGTAGAACCAATTAATGAATAGAAAAATATAATTAAATTAGTGGTTCTCAATGTTCTTAGGTAGAAAGTATCACTAATTTGATTGTATGAGTCTGTTATATATTGATGGATCTTATTGTGCTTCAGGCTTCAAGAGCATAGTTACCTCTTGAATGGTCACAGTCTTGTTGCATGCATAAAGATGAATGTCATTTCTCATAACAAAAGAACATGAAAATATCTACAACTTACTACTAATGAAAGAGACAAAAAAATACCCACCCACTGCCATTTAGCACATCCCTTGAAATTTTCATCTTCAATACAGCATCAATCTATAGTTCTTCAAGGGTATAGAGACTAGTTTTTTAGGAAATACGAAGTTCATGTTCTTTAAACTTATAAGATACATTCAAAAAGAGCAAACATAACATTTCAAAGTTAGAAAATACATATAATCCAACTATAATACTTAGGGAGACCATATTAGGCCATGCATGATAAATATTAAATAACACAATTCAATATGTTTAAAAAATGGAGAGACCAAAGCTCTAAACATATAAAATGAAGAAAAGGAAACTTAAGTGGCAAACTACCAAATTTTGATGTTATCTCTAGTTCAAAACAAGCAAGACTATATGAAAATCAACATAGAAATACTAAATTATTTTTTTCACGAACAGAAGGATACTACTACGTCAAAGACTGCATTAGTAAATGAATTACTCTTACACATGTGTGATTGAGAAATGTAACCGCATATGATCATATTGCACAAGCCTTGAACTCAGTTACAATTGAACCAACTATAGGGACAAAATCATAGTTGGGAAACTGCATATGAGTCTAAACTAAGAACAAAAAATAAACATATAGAAATCATTACATCTTAATGAAATTGAAATAAGAATAAAAATTATGAAGAAACATAAATACTTATATTAAAAGAATATGGAAGGTATCATTTATAAAATTAAAAATAAATTCTAGCTTGTATGGGAGGTATCAGTGGAATTCTAGCTTATAAACTTCATATTTGACCAAATCATTGTTCTATTGTCTATTAAAACTCTTTTGGAAAGCTGAGACTTCTAATAATTGCACATCTCAAAAGATTGGAACTACAGTCCCTAGACTTGGCTGCAAAATTTATCCAAGGTAGCTTCTTATTTCAGTTATAAAACTTTGATAGTTGTGGTACGCCAGCTTAACATATCTTGTGCAATATCCTGCAATGATTACATTCAATATGTTTTAGAAAAACGTCACATACAAAATTGAAAAATATCGTTATGATTTCATTTACAAAAGTCAAATGGTATAAAACTAAAAAATTTCACATACGAAAATGGTTTGTTCAAGTGCTCAATAGAGTAAGAAAATGATGGTAATAAACACTGAAACTTACTAGTTATTTCAATCTATTTTCATAGTCGAAGAGGTTTTAGAGTTTCGTCTCTTTCCATTCATCATAAATAGCATTCAAATCTACCACATTTAGAACCTGAGGTGCACTGAGAGAGACAAACATTAACATATCCAATGTTTTTAAATAAATTCTTGATCTATCCTCATTTTTTATCCGATTTAATTTTGAAAAATCTCTTTCACAAACTATTGTATTAGCCGAAATAACAAGAATTTCTTGCCATAGCTGCATTAAGCATGGAAATCCTTCAAAACATTCAATTTCACCTCAACATAGATCCCATGCACCAAACATATGTTTTTTTAGGTAAGATTTATACATAGTACATATAAATTCACCCATTTCACCCAAACATTTAATGTTGTCCACAACAAGCAAGCCTCCAACACTAAATTTTTCACATAAACATGTCAACCATCTTCTTGTTTGAGAGTCTCTATCATCCATATCCTCATAAAAATTACAAGGACTAAAAAAATTATCGGCATTAAAAATTGGTAAATATGTGAACCTTCCATTTAGAGAGTCAATCACATTCATTATAAAACCCTTTCCCAGCATAATGCAGTCATCTAGTGTCCCTAATCTTTGTGACTTTGGAAAACTCTCAAACCTCAAATCATGTACATGTACTATAGATGTGAAATCTACAAACTCAAGAGTTTCTTGTAGTGTTTTACTTAAAAAGGATGATGTGTGCATTGCACTTACCCCAAATGTGCCTCTTAGAAATCATTTATGAAGCAAGCTAATATTGAAATACAAAGTTGTTCCAATAGATGTAATGTCAACATGATCCTCTCGAAACTTTTTATTCAGCTTGTTTAACTCAATAAGAACATCTTCAAGTAAGTGGACGAAAAATTGAACTTGAAATATTGTAGCTATCTCATGCATTTTTTTCCTCTAACTCCCAGTCTCTTAACAAAGTAGGCATGACCTTAACGAGTCTTTCCGTCACTTTTCCTCTAGAAAGCTATCTAATATGATGAATTTGTAACACTTCTAGCCTTGTGATTTGAAATGACTCCATTAGCTCTTTAAATTCTCCATGTCTTTTAGTATATTTCCCTAACCATGAATAGATATTGTTTGCAAACTTATCAATATCTTGCAACTCTTCAAAATAAGATGAAGCATCATTTGTTGCTAATGCTTCTCAATGAGATATACAATGGATATCTAATAAATGAGGGGCATTCCAACAAAGCTTAATAGATAAACCTTCACGAATACCCCTCATGGATGATGCTCCATCAGATCCAAATCCAACTAAATTTGTCATGGATAGATTCATGTATGCTAAAAGAGATGTCACAACATCATACATAGATTGTGATGTTCCATCCCTAATTTGTAGCAATTTTATGAATTTTGTAGCACATGGACCTCTTCCTTCATTTGTCAAATATGTAATATAAATAGTCAAATGTTTCACCATAATCCAATCAGTGCTTTCATCAATTAAAAGTGAGTAATATGGACTTTGGAAAATCTCATCTTTTAATTTTTTCCAATATACCTCCTTAGCAGCATCTAGAAAGTTTTTTTTCCAGATGTTGTATTTGTATATGTTCATCTCTTAAAGGCATGTGAGGAGTGTTTTTATACCTATTTAGGTCACAAATTGACTTATATAATTGCAAAGGTAAATCATGTATTGCAACAAAATACATTTTCTCAATAACTAATATAATTCTCTCTTTCTGAGCATCAACCATTAGCTCTAAACGTTTTGTAATTGGAAGAGTACTCCGTTTACTTTCTCCCTCTACAAGTTGCAAAGAAAATTTATGACCCTCTCATGTTGCATGGATGTTTAAAGCACTAACTTAAAGGGTTATGCTTCCATCTTTAGCAAATGGAGTTTCCCTTTTAAATTTTACACACCATGAACATTTTATCCTTTCAACATCATTAAAATATTTTACAGCATAAACCCATGGAAATCTCATCTTCCATTTGGACGTGAATGTTCTTTTGTACCTCTTGGATGTTGGTTCCTCTTCAAGAAGTTCTGCACTATCCAATTCATGGTTCTCATCCACATGATCATATACTTCATTTTCATAAATATGCAGTTGATTAGAGCATTGAGAGATACCAAATGAATAAACAAGTGAAATTTGTTTCAGATCCTTTTTAGGGGGTGGCATTTTATACCTATAATTAACAAAACAAGAAATATAAAAATACATAATATTATTTGAAAATAAGACAATATACAACAAAATTCATATGAAAACTAATGAAAAGCAACAAATAGATCTCACACACATAGGTCTGTTGATCATTGAAAATTAAAACTAACATTGATCTTCATGGAAGGTTATGCACATTGCCATCACCAAAATGGAATTTCTTCTATAACAAGGAATACATCAAATTGCTTTTCAGTAACTGTAATGTAGAAGGCATCACAATTCACAAGGACAACAATCACAAAAGAGGGGATGCACAAAGCACGCTAGCAGTTGGCAGCTCGAATGAATTTTGGGAATAATTTGCAATTACATAGTGGTCTTTTGTGCACCTGCCTTAGACAAATCAAGTGACAAATTTGTTGTTGGGATTGACTAGAATGATGAATTTCTTAAAGGCTCCTTGGTTGAGGAATTGGGCATGCTCATTGATATTTCTCTCTTCCATCTCAATACAAATCGTTTCAATGGGGTCATTCCTCTTAGCTTCAAGAGTATAAAACTTTTACAAGAGTTGAATGTGAGTAACAACCAACTCTCGGGGAATTTCCCTATTGTGGTTATGGAACTACAAAGTCTGGTGTATTTGGATCTAAGATTCAATTTTTTTACAGATCCTATTCCTGTAGAGCTCTTCAACAATGAGGAGATGGATAAGATCTTTTTGAACAACAACTATTTTGAAGATAAGATTCCAAACAATAAGGGGAACTATCCAATGTCTATGGTGAGATTTTCCATTAAAAAGCTAATTGGAAGCATTCCTAGTAGTGTTGGCACCTGGAAGTTCAACGAGGTGGTGTTTCTCAATAATGCACTGTTTGGATGCTTGCCAGAGGAAACAAGGATGTTGGAACAGCTCAATGTGTTGGATGTGAGCTTTAATCACATAGGAGGTCAATTTCCAATATCTCTTGGTTGTCTTGGTAACATTGAGTAGCTCATTTTGCCTTGCAGTGAAGTCAATTTGTTATTCCTTTATTAATTTTCAGCACTTTGATATGTTCAATTGTTTATAGGAATGCCCCCTTGTTTTGATTGTGAAAGTATTTTAGGCCTTGGAAATGGAGGAAAAAGTAGATTTTCATATATTGACCTCTATTTTTTTATCAAATATGTTTTCCATTGAAGCACTGGATATATTTGTGGGGCATTTTGACTATAGTCATAATCTAACTAGCATAATTGAGAATGTTTATCAGAAAGAAAAATAATAATAATATAATAATAATATAATAATATATAATATATATATAATATATATATAATATATATATATATTTATATATATATATATTATATATATATATATATATATATATAACCTTCAAACATAGATTAGCTTATCACACATTATACCTTGAATGTTTCCAACCTTGTTGAAATGGATAGTTTATGATGATGGCCAAAAATTATTCTTAATGTCAATTCAAGTTTACAAAGACTATCAAATTGATATAAAATTGTCAAGTATACATGATGAAGATCTTTGAAGCTAGGAAATATTTTCATATTGAAATAGTTGAAACATTTTTCTAAAGTCTAGATAATCGAATATTATTTCTTTATTTTTAGTTAAAACCAATACTCATTTCTTTCTCTATTTTCGAGGTTGTGCAGAATGGAATAGGATGAGAATATCAGTTAATATAGTCATCTAGAATAGACCTACATCACTGAAGAGGCTTTTGGATTCATTAACTAAAGCCTATTATGTTGGGGATGGTGTTGTTTTGACATTCAATATGGATAGTGTTGTGGATGCAGAGACCTTGAAGACAATGAACAGTTTCATTTGGCCCCATGGTGAGAAAATTTTGAGACGTAGGATTATTCAAGGGGGTTTCATAAGGGCAGTTAGTGAAAGTTGGTATCCATCTTCTAATTATGACTTTGGTCTACTCATTGAAGATGATATTTAGGTTTCTTTGTTCTACTATATGTGGCTCAAATATGCCTTGTTAGCTTTCTAGTATGATCCACAAGTTTCTTTCCCTGAGCTCAATGCCATTGCCCTATACACTCTAAGAGTAATTGAAGTAGTTAAGGAAAGGCCCAAGTAGAATGCAACCAAAGTCTTCAAGGCAGTGCATCCAAACACACCATATTTACATTAGCTTCCATGCACCTGTGGCTCTCTATTTTTCCCACGAAAGTGGAGGGAGTTTTACAAGTATATGAACATGAGATTTATAGAGGATGCAAAGAAGAATCTTGTGCAGATACCTCATTCTAGAACCAATGGATGGAAAGAATCTTTGAAGAAATTCTTAATTGATGTCATGTATTTACAAGGGTATGTAACATTGTATCCCAATTTTCCTGACTAGAGAAGCTTCTCAACAAATCACATGGGGCCAGGAACTTAAATTGCTGCAATAGACAATGTCATGACTCAAAAGAAGGAAGATTTTGAAGTGCCCCTCTTGTGAGAGGACTTCCATAAGCTACTTCCTCAACATAAGATGCCTCCTTTATCAAAATTTCCAGTAATCAACCTCTTCAATCAAATCACCTCCCTCAAGGGGCTGAATTCAGCAGGATCTAAACTACAGCAAGATGTTTTAAAATGTAAGTTGGCAGAAGTTCTAAACGAAGATGATATCATAGGAGAACCACAGAAATGTGTCACCTACTTATATATTTCTGCACTACCCTTTGTTATTGCCCTTTCAAAGTTGGGGAGTAATGTTTATCTTATCCCTTAACTTAATGGCACTTATATACTAACAATTTTTTTTCGGATTGGCATGGGGTGAAACTCTACTTGTACTAAATAAGTGTAGAGAAGTATCAACCAATGCCAACAAAATGAATAAATCCCAAATTCACCTTTAACGCCTAATAATTTTGACTATAGCCACTAAGAGTTTAACACGAGAAGAAAATTGGAGCTCACTTCCATATTGAAGACTACCAGGTTTAAGATGAAGAAATTGTAACCAAGTTCACAAGGAGATCCTAATGTCATTACCTTCGAGCATTCTAGGACTTCAATTGTGCTATCCTTTTTTCAAAATTCTCTAATCTGAATTGGGGTTCTATTCTTCAATATGAGAGGCTAGAGCATCCCATGACAGGTTGGATTATAGAGTTCTATGGTGTTTTCTTTTGAGGAGGCTCACTTGTGCTTGTTTCTGTCTAACAAAGTGGACAGGATGCTTTGATCAAGTCTCGGATTCTCCAATGTAGGTCAAGTATACAAGGACTTTGATCAATATGCATTGCTTACGTAATTTTATTTCATTGAAATTTATTTCTAATTTGCTCCAGTTGTCAAGAATAAGAATAAGAATAATCTCTTGTCATAGGCTTGGCATTTGGATTGCAATATGAAACCATCATTGGCAGCTTGTTACATCAGAAAGGTTGTAACTTTAGAATGTAAGCCAATTAATCTAATCAATTTACTTAGTTGTTGTAGTTCTATTAAAAATTTCTTTCATCTACAATGCACTTAAGCCAAGCTCATTATATGAATATGGTTGAATGATAAAGATGAGGTTGTAAGGAATACATGACTATTAAATTTTGTGGAGTGTTGAAAACCCCAACAATGCTAAAAATAAATCTTCGTATTATCATAACATAAAATGTATTTTCTTTAGAGACTTCAGTGCCTTCCCACCTAATTTTGTCCATAATTCATTTTCCAAACACTCACCTAATGCAACCATGAATGTAGAGCCAGCATATCTCTATTGAATTTTTGGTGTAGTAGGTAGTAATTGATTTGCTCCATAAGGAGCCTGCTTCTAGAGGTGATTTGGATCATGCCCTGGGTTCCCAGAATAGTGCCATGTTACAATCATGGATGGTGTAGGCATTTTAAGCCAAGGAAAATATGGCGCTATTAAGGTGTGAAGTCATGGCTGATACTTGAATCTCATTGAATCAAATTAAATGAAGAAAAGAAAAATCTTCATCATTGCAGTTGTTAAGACTGATTCCTGATATCTAGACTAGAGTACTTCACATCTAATTCAGTGTATGATGATATGGTGTATGTTTTAGGAGACATTGCAGTGAAATAACGTTATCAATAATAAGGTGTTCTGGATCTAATTTGAACACCGTTGAGCATATTTTCATGATCTACAAGTTCTGGTAGAGAAGCAACAGTGCCGAAGGCAAATCATGAAAAATGCCAACATAGTTGAAGGATTAAACAAATATTCCCTTCTTTGTTTGCTTATTGAGGGTGGTACTCCCATTTTAGACTAACAACTCTTAAGTAATTATGTGCAACCATATTCCAGTTAAGTGTTTCTAATTTCTAGAAAGATTCTTATTAGTTCCATTGACAATAAAGGAAGACTATTGGAAATAATCAGACATAGAGGAAAAGAAATAAATGGAAAAATAGAAGAAGGTTATCCAATTGATACTAAGAGGAGTGTATGCATTAGAGTTGATGCCCATACACGTTCTCCATTACTAACTACAAATATATCTAATATTATTAATACTGAACCAATGTAAAGGGAATGAAAGACATCTGAAACATAAAGTTGGTTGCTTGTATCTTCTTGTTGCAGGTAGGGTTTCTTTTATTTTAGAAATAAAATCTCCTTATTTGAGGGAAATTATTTTGTGTTGCATGTGTTCTTTGTTTTGCATGCGTTGATTCTCCTAGTATCACTTTCTTTGCTACTTTCTCATTTTGCAGGCCCTGAGTAATGTTTTCATTACTACCAATACTTCTGCAAATATCTTCATTTGGTTTCTAATGTTGTTTTAATTTTATGGTTTAAATTCACTGTGCAATGTGCTTATGTTAGCCTTATGTTTTCAGGGTTGTCCTTTGGTTTTAACTCACAAAGGAAGGCCAATAGATGGAGCAATTTTTAACACTGGGAAAATAAATTTGTGTGTTAGAGCTGATGTAAACCAAGAAAAAATCTCTAGTCGTATTGCTCCCGTTGAGGCCCAGCAGGAAAAACCTTCAACAAGTAGCGCAAATCTTGTATTATACGGGTTGCAACCATAATTTCAACTATGTTCGAACCATATTTTCTTGCTCTTTACCATTATATCTAATGATTCCTTTATATCTTGACACAAAAATTGAAGTTGTCCATTATATAGAGGTTGTTGAGATGATAAAGGAGCATCTGTATCTTGTTCTAGGAAATCTCAATGTAGTGTCAAACTCAAATATTGTTGTTGAAATTAGTAAGTTACGAGTGGGGCAAGTCTATGCAGCATCTGTCATGTATGGATACTTCTTGAGAAGATTTGACAAAACTTCCAACTAGAGAAGAGCATGAAGATGCTTCCTTTTGTCTCAAATGAAGAAACAAATGCTGAGCAATTGAATTACACACACCCAAAATTAGAAGGTTGGAATTGGCAAGATAATTCAGTTGTACAAGGTGGTGCGACAATTACGGCAGTTGTTGCTACAATGGCTGGTGCAGCAGCTCCTGAAGGTCAAGATTTCAATCCTCTAGTTTTTTGTCAGATAGGGCCTAAACCATGTAAGTTGAGGGCTTATGTTATGTCCTTTGATCCAAAGACCTTGGAGAGGTATGCTACAATGAGGTCTAAAGAGGGATCTTATTTTACTAAGTGCAATGAAATCGCAGATGAAGGCAGTGACTCCTCTTTCATATTTGCAATATGGTGGCCACATAATAGGTTTAGAGAAGCAGTTTCATGGAGATTTTATATTGTGATCCTCTGAGATTTCTTTCTTCACTATTAATGGTATGCATATTTACATACATACGTTTACTTGCCTTTGATATTGAGTCAAGAGAACAAAGGTTTTGCAGACACCTTGGTTGGGGTACTTTTTGCTATTGTGTCGAGAGAAGCAAGTTTTTTAGGTCCCAGAAGCACATATTAATAATTATGTGAATGTTGGTGTAAACAAAATACATTATTATTTTTTTGAGGCTTTTGCAATCAGTGCTTTGTTTATTGTTTTCTTTCGGAGTTCTTGCATCCATGATTTGTTTGTATCGACGTTTCAAGCCCTCCACCATGGCTCATCATCAAGATAGATTAGTAATTGTGTCGGACATATCTCCTTGGGTTGTGAGATCTGCCTTGTTCTTGGCTATCATAAATCTTAGATGTTCAAAAACCCGAACCTTCTATAATTTCTCCCTTCCATATAGGGTTAAAATTATTGTTTTGAGGCTTCTTCGATCATTTCTTTGCGTGTTGTTTTCTTCTGGAGTTCTCACATCCATGATTTGTTTGTATCAATGTTTCGAGCCCTCCACTGTGGCTTATCATCAGGGTAGATCAGTAATTGTGTAGGACAGATCTCCTTGGGTTGTGAGATCTACCTTGTTCTTGGCTATCATAAATCTTAGATGTTCGAATACCCTAACCTTCTGTAATTTCTCCCTTCTGTATAGGGTTAAAATTATTGTTTTGAGGCTTCTGCGATCAATGCTTTGTGTGTTGTTTTCTTCCAGAGTTCTTGCATCCATGATTTGTTTGTATTGACGTTTCGAGCCCTCCATCGTGGCTCATCATCAGGATAGATCAGTAATTATGTAGGACAGATCTCCTTGGGTTGTGAGATTTGCCTTATTCTTGGCTATCATAGATCTTAGATGTTCGAATACTCGAACCTTCTATAATTTCTCCCTTCCATATAGGGTTAAAGTTATTTTTTTGAGGCTTTTGCAATTAGTGCTTTGTGGGTTGTTTTCTTCCAGAGTTCGCGCATCCATCATTTGTTTGTATCGACGTTTCGATCCCTCTAGCGTGTCTCATCATCAGGATAGATCAGTAATTGTGTAGGACAAATCTCCTTGGGTTGTGAGATCTGCTTTGTTCTTGGCTATCATAGATCTTAGATGTTCGAATACCCGAACCTTCTGTAATTTCTCCCTTCCGTATAGGGTTAAAATTATTGTTTTTAGGCTTTTGTGATAAGTGTTTTGTGTGTTGTTTTCTTCCGGAGTTCCCGCATCCATGATTTGTTTGTATCGCCGTTTCGAGCCCTCCACCATGGCTCATCATCAGGGTAGATCAGTAATTGTGTAGGATAGATCTCCTTGGGTTGTGAGGTCTACCTTGTTCTTGGCTATCATAGATCTTAGATGTTCGAATACCCGAACCTTCTGTAATTTCTCCCTTCCGTATAGGGTTAAAATTATTGTTTTTAGGCTTTTGTGATAAGTGTTTTGTGTGTTGTTTTCTTCCGGAGTTCCCGCATCCATGATTTGTTTGTATCGCCGTTTCGAGCCCTCCACCATGGCTCATCATCAGGGTAGATCAGTAATTGTGTAGGATAGATCTCCTTGGGTTGTGAGGTCTACCTTGTTCTTGGCTATCATAGATCTTAGATGTTCGAATACCCGAACCTTCTGTAATTTCTCCCTTCCGTATAGGGTTAAAATTATTGTTTTGAGGCTTCTGGGATCAATGCTTTGTGTGTTGTTTTCTTCCAGAGTTCTCGCATCCATGATTTGTTTGTATCGACGTTTCGAGCCCTCCACCATGGCTCATCATCAGGATAGATCTCCTTGGGTTGTGAAATCTGCCTTGTTCGTGGCTATCATAGATCTTAGATGTTCGAATACCCGAAACTTCTATAATTTCCCCCTTCTGTATAGGGTTAAAATTATTGTTTTGAGGCTTCTGCGATCAGTGCTTTGTGTGTTATTTTCTTCCGGAGTTCTCACATCCATGATTTGTTTGTATCGACCTTTCGAGCCCTCCACCGTGGCTCATCATCAGGATAGATCAGTAATTGTGTAGGACAGAACTCCTGGGTTATGAGATCTACCTTGTTCTTGGCTATCATAGATCTTATATGTTCAAATACCCAAACCTTCTGTAATTTCTCCCTTCCATATAGGGTTAAAATTATTGTTTTGAGGCTTCTGTGATTAGTGCTTTGTGTGTTGTTTTCTTCCGGAGTTCTCACATCCAAGATTTGTTTGTATCGATGTTTCAAGCCCTCCACTGTGGCTCATCAACAGGATAGATCAATAATTGTGTAGGAGAGATCTCCTTGGGTTGTGAGATCTACCTTGTTCTTGGCTATCATAGATCTTAGATGTTCGAATACTCGAACCTTCTGTAATTTCTCCCTTCCGTATAGGGTTAAAATTATTTTTTTGAGGCTTCTGTGATCAGTGCTTTGTGTGTTATTTTCTTCTGGATTTCTCGCATCCATGATTTGTTTGTATCAATGTTTCAAGCCCTCCACCATGGCCCATAATCAGGATAGATCAGTAATTGTGTAGGACAGATCTCCTTGGGTTGTGAGATCTACCTTGTTCTTGGTTGTCATAGATCTTAGATGTTCGAATACCTAAACCTTCTATAATTTCTCCCTTCTGTATAGGGTTAAAATTATTGGTTTGAGGCTTCTGCAATTAGTTTTTTCTGTGTTGTTTTCTTCTGGAGTTCTCGCATCCATGATTTGTTTGTATCGACGTTTCGAGCCCTCCACCTTGACTCATCATCAGGATAGATCAGTGATTCTGTAGGACAGATCTCCTTGGGTTGTGAGATCTGCCTTGTTCTTGGTTATCATAGATCTTAGATGTTCGAATACCCGAACCTTCTGTAATTTCTCCCTTCCGTATAGGGTTAAAATTATTGTTTTGAGGCTTCTGCAATCAGTGCTTTGTGTGTTGTTTTCTTCTAGAGTTCTCGCATCCATGATTTGTTTGTATCTATGTTTCGAGCGCTCCACTGACCAAGTCATCAAGCATTCCTTCCTTGGTTGATGTCTTTCCGACTTCAAAGTCTTTAACAATGCATTCACAACTTTGGGTATTTTTGTTATTCTAGAATCTATTATTGATCTATTGGTTCAATTGTCTTATGCTAAACGAACTTGCAAATTCAATATTACAATGAAATATATGTTGATAATATTTCCTTTAGGTAGTATTTCCTCATATATACCTAATTGTGTTTCAAGGTCATAATGATATATTAGGTCGAAATTTGCTTGTGTTGCTAGAGAGACTCCTCTTTGATCTTTAACAAAACCTCATATCCTTTAAAACCAACCCTCTTTTTTGCGAAGTTATATATGGCATTTTTAATTTTAATTTTTTTATTTTATTTTACAGGAGCCAAATTAAATAGAAGGCACAACTCCAAATCTAAACAGAAGCTGCAATTTAAACACAAGTCCAAAACAACAACAATGCCAAGGGAGAAGGAATTTGCTTGGGCTTTTTGTGACAAGATTCTTGGAGACCCTAAGCTCCTTTGTAAATTTTGCAAAGCGAAATGTAGTGGAGGCATTTATAGATACAAGTACCACCTTACACAAATACCCGACCATGATATAGGTCTCTGCAAAAACGTTGAAGAAAATGTCAAACCCCAAGCAACCTTGGCCATTGATATGTTGAGTCTGCATAATGCAAAGAAAGAAAAACAAAAAAAATAAATAGGAACTCCTGGAGTTGACAATTTTTGTTCCACTACCCCACTGTCATCTCCCTCTATTCAATCCTCAATGCAGTTACCAAGTTTCCCACACATGCCTCCAAGTCCAAGTCAAACTCAAGGCCAAATGAATCCTCCTACATTCAACCTTGGAGGTGGAAACATAAACAGCTTTTTTCTCCCCGCACAAAACCCAGTTCCTAACCTACCTTGAATACCATTGGTTGGAAAAAAAATATCCATAGTCAGGCAAGGAAGGCCATTGCTAACTTTTGGTACCATTATGACATACGTTTCCACTGTGCCATAAGTCCTTATTGGCAAGCTATGATTGATGCAGTTGTTGTTACAGGTCCAGGGTTCAAAGCTCCTTCATTAGAGAGCATTAGGACAAATTTGCTACTAGAAAGTGTTGACGATGCCATGCTTGTGTTATCTGAGTTTCATTCATCATGGGTAGAGACAGGGTGCATGATCATGAGTGATGGATGGACAGATGAGAGGAATAGAACTTTAATAAATCTATTTGTATCTTGTCCAGTAGATACAATGTTTCTCAAATCAGTAGATGCCTCAGACAACGTTAAGACTACACAACTTATTTTTGAAATCATGGAGGAAGTCATTCAAGAAGTGGGAGATGAACATGTTGTACAAATTGTCACCGACAATGCAGCTAATTTTTTCCAAAGGAAAAATCGTAATCTTTCATTAATTTTGAAAAATTACATATAGTATATGCCCAAGGCATATGCATAATTGTTGGCCTCAAGCCAGTACAAGATATCATAGAAAGTTATAAGTTATGGCAGTAGCCATTCAAAATACTTAAGCAAAAAAAACTCCACCACGCAGGGTGTCCAACTAGTAGATAATATAGACAGTCTGATTAAAACATAGGAAAATTAAATACAAAATATACAGTAATTGTATCCAATCATATCACAAAAAATTTAGGGCCTGACCACCCTATGATATTCTCGATCAATATATGGCCTGTGGTAGTATTGAAACTGTTCTGCACCATCCTGCTCCAGGATCATCCACTGACCTCACAGTAATATCGTGGCCACCTTGGAAAGCCTATCAGCGCTTTTGTTATATTCCCTAAAAATATGTTGACACAAAATGTAGTTAAAATGAGCTTTGAAGAGACCACCTCATCGAATACGTTCCTAAGTGAGTGTGTAGGACAAAGATTTGAGTTGTTGAACCAATTGATAGTGATTTTGGAATCCCCAAAAATCTGTAGATTAATGCAATCATGAGCTAATGAGAAATGTAGAAGGTGAAAAAGAGTAATAAGCTTAGTTCCTCAAGTCCAAGATCAACTTTGTATGAATGGTTCTCGGTCAAGTGAAGAATGAAACCATCTTCACAGCCATGGCCTTGGGCTTCACCATCGAAAAATGCCCATGGGATAGATTTATTGATAGGCCCTAGATTGTGAATGCAATGGGGAGGAGCATGTGAAGGATCTCGGATTTCATTCAATGTGGACACAAGTTTTTCAGAGATGATAGGCCAGCTGATAGTGTTGTCCTTGAATATGATGCTATTGCGGGTGAGGCAAATAGTCCAGCATAGTAGGAGAGGGAGACAGAGAGTTTTGGTCCCGGGATGTGCTTCAGCCCAGTTATTCCAAGATTGATTAATATTGTTCCCTTCCCATCTCCCAGGAATGGACAACGAGGACGTGCTCATCTGCCATAGTTGAGCTGAGATCGGGCATTTTAGAAATAGATGGCCAATTGTTTCAGAGTCTTGTTTACACATAACGCACCAATGCGATCTATGGAAGGAACGGTGAGTAAGGTGGTCTCCCGTGGGCACTTTGTTGCTGAGTGCACACCATATGAACAGTCGAGTCTAAGGAGGTGCTTTTAGCTTCCAAATAATGCTCCACCAATCTTGGATAATCTTTGGCTTTCTATTCTTAATCAAACCAAGGTAGCTGAGTTTGGGGGTGTAGGAACCGTGCTCAGCCAAGGTCCATATGAGCTCATTTGGTCCATCTTTTATGTGCACATGTGATTCTATCAGAGCAATTATGTAATTATACCAAACATGCTTCCATTGTAGAGGGATGTTGAGGGATTGGGCAGATCTCCATCCTTTCTCAAAGATAGTGTTATGATCTTCATCTACTATCTACATGATCAGTCTAATATCCCTCTGTTTCAAGTACTGAATGAGATCTCTTGGAAGCAAATGTCTATTGCCTCCCCCCATCCACAGGTCCAAACCAATGCACACCTATTGACCATCATTAATCCTCCATGACAAGTTTTCTCCGATGATAGGCAAGGTTTGAAGGATCACCTTCTAGACAGTAGATATACCAGTTCTCGACCAGCTAGGCAGACGGACCCAGTCCATAAGCTAAATGGGCCAAACGTACTTAAGGTATGTGACCGTGGTCCAGAGGTTATGGGATGTTAGAAGATTCCATCCCATTTTTGTAGCTAAAGCTCAATAAAATACATCCAGATCTTTAAGACCCCAGCCACCCCATTTTTTCATGAGTGCAATTTGCTTCCAACTCACCCAGGCAAAGATGTTCTTATCTTGTTGTCCATTCCATAAGTATCTGCAGTAGATTTTCTGTATGCGGGAAAGTATTCCACGGGGTATCCAGGTTAGTGCCATGCAGTATACAGGGGTAGCTTCCAGCACTGATTTGATTAGAACAAGGCACCCAGCTCCGGAAAGGAATCAGTGATTCCAGTTATTTAATATCTTCTCTATCTTGATCACCAACCAGATCCAATCAGCAATCTCGTGACAGTGGGGTTTAATATAGAAACTCAGATATTTAAGACCCTACTCCAAAGGAAGCAAGTTATAAGGGAAATGTTGATGGGAAAATTTGCATTCATGAGGGGATGCATGGGAGGGAGAGATAGTATACTTCCCATGATTGACCTCCATACCCGTGGCCCGAGAGAACAGGAATAGAATGTTAGCAAAAGTGGCCGAATCTCAGATGCTTCCATCAAGGAATATAAGAACATCATCTAAAAACAGGAGGTGAGTGAGGAAGTAGACGTCACTCATTTTTAGTCCATGAAACATTCCATCCCTTTTGGTTGAAGCTATAATCCTGCTGAGACCTTCCATGACAATAAGGAAGAGAAGAGGGGAAAGAGGGAATCCTTGTCTAAGGCCACGTTCGGCATGGAAAAATGTGTGGTTGATCCATTTATGAGGATGCTGAAAGTTGCAAAGGAGATACAACACATGATCCAGGTTGTGAAGGAAAGAGGGAATCCCATATGAATAAGAATCATTTTGATATATAGCCAATTGACTCTATCAAAATCCTTTGCCAAATCTATCTTAAGAATGATGCCCTTCAATTTTTTTATTTTAATAGAATGAAAAGCTTCCTGAGTCGTACCAATAGCCTCATGAATTTGACATTTCTGGAGGAAAGCAAATTTCGTAGGAGAGATATGGTGGGAGAGGATGGGGCAGATTCTGTTGGCAATGATCTTTGTTATGATTTTATAAAGACATTTACATAGCGAAACAGGCCAAAAATCATGGAAAGATGAGGGGGAGTTTGACTTTGGAATCAGGGCGATAAAGGTGGAATTTATGGCCTTGTACATTCACCCAGAGATCCTACATTCTTCCACTACATTGAGCAGATCCTATCCCAAGACCTCATAGAAGGCTAGGTAGAATGTAATCGACCAACCATCTGGACCCGGGCTTTTATCTTTTCTGAACCATTTGAAAGTCCCTTCCAGTTTAGCAAGTGAGACAAGAGAGATAAGATCATCCATCGAGTCTTCATCCACAAATCTGGGGAAGTGACCAGTAATGCTGATAATTTTCGCAAGATTAGCCCCTGGAGGAGCCTTGTAGAGATTCTGGAAGTGAGAATACTCCAATTGAGAGATCTTACTGAAAGTGTCAGCCATGCCTCCATCAGGCATAGGCAGATTCCAAATTGTGTTGGATGCTTTCCTCCCCTTGGCATAGTTCTGAAAAAACTTTGTATTATCATCCCCTACTTGTAGCCAAATTTCCCAACTCTTAAGTCGCCAAGTTTCCTCCCTCTCCTTCAGAATTTTGGAGTGTTGATTTTCTAGCTCAATAAGCTGAGCTTTTGCATTCGTCGATGTGAAACCCTTGTTCTAATCATCCAAGAGATCAACCAAAGATGATTCAATCTGAGCAAGGGTAAGATTGTCCCTTAGTGCTTTGTCATTTGCCCATTTTATAGAAATTTGTTTGAGATGGGAGAGGTTATGACAGAAACCCTCAGCCAATGTTCAATATCTAGAAGGAGGATTTGCTTTCCAGTAATCAGTGATTAACTTGATGTATCTCGGATCTTGTAACCAAACATGATTGAATTTGAAGGGTTGCCTGGGTTTGTTATGAGAACCCAATATCTCCAAGAAAATAGGAGAGTGATCAGATATGCCACCTGAGCCCACCCATTGTCTATATCTAGATAGTTTCTGGAGCAAAGGGTCTTTGATAAGAAATCTGTCCAATCTTCTTGCAAGGGCAGCCTCCCCAACCCTTCTATTTCTCCAAGTAGGAAGAGGTTTAATCATGGGAACATTTGTCAGATAATGCTGACCAAGTAATGCCTCCATAGCTTCTATTAATGGATCCACCTAAGCCTAGGATCCCTAGAACTCCCCATACCCAAGGGAGAAATTGAGATCTCCACTAATGATGAGATTGTCTGACAAGGTAATGGATAAACTCATAAATCGATTCTAGAAAGCCTCTCACCCTTGACAGGGTCCATACACATTGATGACCCTAAGGTCCATTCCAAGTTTCGCCAAAAAAATGTCCATGCTGATGAAGCATGTTCCTCCCCAAGAAGCCCTAAGCTTGGTAGTGCATGGATTGTATCCTATAGCAAGGCCTCCATATCGACCAAAGGCATCGAGGTAGAGGAATTTCCATCTTGGTTTCAAATATCCCAGAATGCAAGCGATATTCTCTGCTTCTCCTAGGGTTTCTTGGAGCATGATAATGTCTGCATGTTTAGTATCAAATAGTCTATGAAGGACTAATTTTTGTGGGGAGCTAGCCATACCCCTATAGTGGTAAGATAGCCACTTCATGGGGGAACCTGGGTGTTCATAGCTCTAAGAACTTGATCCAAGGAGGATTGTCCACTAGTTACAACTTCATCCCCAACACGTAGAATAGCTTTGGAGAGGAAGGATTTGTGCCCACGAGGGGGG
>APFE030359053.1:0-15747 GCA_000404065.3 Pinus taeda
GGAATAAAACACTGTTTTTTAGATTTTGGACCAGGTCTGGAAGGAGGGGTTGCCCTAGGCCATGAGTGCAGCATCACAAACCATAATGGTGAGATTTGGAGCTATAACACTTACAACTATGTGTGATATGGTGCAACATGTTTGCCTAAACATCATGTCTTACAACTTCCTAGGGAAATGCCTACCTTGAACCAAAACCCTTCAAGTGTTCACTCATTACACATTGGATCCTTCATTAAACTTTAACATTGTTGACTCCATACCTTGATATTCCCTTTCAACACAATTTTGTCTAGTCCACATGATCTCCATCAACAAGAATCATTCTCTTTTATCACAAAAACATCCCATGAGCTCTCCTTTATTATTTTTACTAATTCAAAAAAAATCGGCAACTCTTCTCACTTTCGGGACTTATCATTATGGGTATATTGCTCCAAATTTTCTCTTTTTCACTTTTCATGACTTTTTACACACAAATTATACCAAACCATTTAGCTTCATGCTTAACTCCAAGTTCTCATACTTACTAGGCTCTCATATTTACCAACTTGCATATGATACCAGATGTTATGATCACAGAGAATCGAGAGAGATGGTGGTCTCTAAAGACAACTTTCTTTATCTTACTAGCTAGCAAGACAAATAAGCATGGAGTTTATTGGCCTATAAATAGGCTACATTTCACATCAATACCATGGGAAAAACCATGGGTGCTCATATACCTAGAGCCCAAAACCACTAGTAACTTGACCAAGTCAAGTCTACTCAAACAACCCTAACAATTATTGTTACGATCTATAACACCACCAAATTTCTCATAATTTTTGTTATCTCTAACTTCACAATCATACATTTCTTATTGATTATATGTTTCAAAAAGTAGAGACATATTTATTATTTTAATGATAGTTTTCTTCATTTATGTTTTTTTTGTTTGCTGTTGTTGTTGTTTTTTTTTTTAATTAATATTTATGGGTGAATTGGGGGAATAGTAGGTCCCACTGACATAAAAATATAATTTAGAAGCATTAATAAGGTGATTCTAACTCAACAGTTTGATTGTCCATGGCCATACTCCAAAAAGTAGTTATATTTCCATGGGCATGCCTCCCAAGTGCTTCCAAACAAAGAACTCATCACCAAATTTCCTATGTTAACCTCTAAAGGACAAGAGGGGTGATGTTGCACCAATCTACTCAATTGTTGGGGTCACATAGTGATGTGCAAGACCTCCCTTGTCATATCAAGGATAATAATAATCACCCAAGCTCCAGAACAAGCAACACCCATCAAATGGTGTTAAGACTAGGGCTAGCCTAGGGGCATCTTGGGTCCATCTGGGTACATTGTCTCTAAATCAAAAACCAAGCTTCATGGGCTAAATGTTTTAACATATAGGGGTAATTTAGATTTTCAAGTACATTGTGGAACCATCACATATCCCAATGCTCTGCTCTAGGTAGTAAACGATGCATCAACAAGGTCATATATGCTCTCTGGATGTATAAAATGACCTTTAGAATGATGTTGAGAAGGAGGATAATCACCCCTTAGGAGGCCTCTAATGCTATAGCAATACCACTTGACAAAACCTTACTCAAAATCAAGTAAAATCGCTAATCACTAGGGGCAAAAATCATAAATGCGATATAGTGGACCATGCCTATGCTAGGGGCATAGTAATACTTCACATAAAGCTCACCTTCAAACTCCTAACTAGATCAAGTCCTATAAACTTGTTACATCCCTATGTTACATATGGTGATATGGATAACCCTATTAGGTGTTTCTAATCCCCAAGGAGTGACATGACCCAAGTTAGACCATCAATTTGTAGGTGTGTGTGAAAATGGTGGCTAAAAAGTGGGACTCAAACTTTAAGGAAAGGTGTCTTAGCCATGTGACAAGCTAACAAAGGTCCAACATCTTGAGTATATATAGGTAAGGAGGGAGAAATTATCGAGGCATGAGTCACCCCTTTCCTTGGCTTGCTTTTTCCATTATACTTTTGGTGCGTGTTTTACTTCTTTATGATTTGCCTTCATTTGGGTGCATATCTCAGGAGCCCAAGCTTTCTTTTTGAAATTTTCCACTACCCCTTAATGATGAGCCTTTTTATCACTCATAAAGGATAGGAAAATACAATAGTTCCTTTTATAGATGAAGCATCATATGCTTAACGAACTTGTTGATGGCTAATGAAGGGGGTAAGGCTCATGTTAGGCATTTTCCCATGTGCTAATCAAATTTCCCAACCATCTTTTACATTTTTTTTCTTTCCCGTGTGGATTTATTATGATTTTATATTTCTTTTAGCTACATCAACCTCTAGGGAAAAAGTTTCCATAACCAAACTCAAGGATGAGGATGAAATGGTGTCATCCTAATGATCAATGACCACTAGTTTTAAGAATGGAGATGAATATTGGGAAAGATGGAATGTGCTAAGTATTGAATATATTGAACACACTACTTCAATTTTCTAGACCCAAACTCAAGGATGAGGATGAAAGGGTGTCAATCCTAATGATCGATGACCACTAGTTTGAAGAATGGAGATTAATAAGGGGAAAGATGGAATGTGCTAAGTATTGAAGATATTGAATACGCTACTTCAATAAGTGTCTCCCCAATAGTTCACTTCCTAAAACCCTAAGGCCCCAGAGGAGGTCCCACTGGACTAGAATCAAAGAATAATCAGCTCCCAGGTAAAACAAGGGAACAAGAATACAATCAATATTGGTCAATTATCCGACTTTCCCTTTGATCCCCTTGATCCATATTAGTATTCCTGTAGCAATAATTGAAAGCACATGATTGCAAAATGGTTAAACTACATGTCAATGGATGACCCACCTTCCTTCAACAAAGAATGTTAGATGGGAAAGAGAAATATGATTGGAGCAAGAAGTGGAATGTAACATACCCTGGTGACCTCACATGAAAATGTAGGGAGCTAGAAAAAATTTACACAAATTACCCACAGGTAATTATTCAAATCACTATTCCATATTCCCCATTAACCATTAGATATGATGTTCATTAGTACATAAAGTAACTTTAGTAGAGGAATAACAAGTTGCATAACCATTAACAACCACTCTTGTAGTATATTAACATAAACTATATGATGTAACCTTTCATCCATTTCATGATTTAGTTAACCACATTAGTTAATCACATACTTGACATTATCAACATCACCAAACTGACAAAACAAGCAATCACATAATTGAACACCGATATACCCTAGAAACCCTGTAGGGTGAAAACCAACAATAATTTTATTATTAAATGCTCGCGAGGGTGTTCACCCCTCACTTAATGGCTTGTAATGGAGTCCATCCCTTATCCATTTTTATAAAATATTACAATGAAATGTCATTAAAATACAACATACCTAGCTCAAAGATAAAATCTACTACAATCGTCATGGAACCATTTACCCACAAATCACCAGTCTCTATATCCTTGTTGCATGATTGTTCCCATCAGTGGACCATCCTACAACTCACACTCATCATCATGGACCATTAGTTCTTATTTGCCACAATGTTAAACATAATTTGTCTTTTGCACAAATCACCCTCATTTCATGTCATTGTTGTCGTCAACAAGCATTGATAACATGATTAGAGAAAGTATTAATGAATCAATAATCAGTCTTTAAAAGCGATCTTTTAACACCTATTTATGTGCATACATGAGATGTAATATAATATCAAAACATGCTTCTTATAACAGCGTTGTGCATGTATGAACAAATAATTATCAAGCATGTCAAAATAATTACCACGTTACTATGATCATTCTCACACCAACACACGTTCATATCCAAGGAAACCACTATAACAATCTATTTCATTTAAAGGATACTAACAACTTATCTTTGTTTTTCATGCATGTAATTAGATAAAAACGTATTCAAAGAGAGCTAGCCCCTTAGCTTCTTCTTTTTCGTGCATGTAACTAACAACTTATATTTGTTTTTCGTGCATGTAATTAGATAAAAACTTATCCAAAAAGAGCTAGCCCCTTCGCTTCTTCTTCTTTGTGCATGTAGCTAAGTAATCTTTCCAATACAATAGATATTATTATAATACATTCAAAGGGAGTTCTTCTTCGTGCATGTAACTAAGTAATATTTCCATTACAATAGATATTATTATAATACATTCAAAGAGATCTAGCCCCTTAGCTTCTTCTTCTTCGTGCATGTAACTAAGTAATCTTTCCAATACAATAGATATTATTATAATACATAAAAATACATACCCCCTTCTAAGGGAAAGCTAACATGATAGACATCATTATCATGCATATAAATGCAAGTCTCTTTTCCAAAATCATCTTTCCCGTGGCAAGTAATTACTTTTTTCATTTATAGGATCTAACATGATACTTATTCTTTTCTGCACACAAATCCATGTTTATCTTTAAAAGATCTAACACAATAGTTCTATTTTTATGCATGTAGTCAGCTATTGTTTCTGTGGTCAACTCTTGTTTATGCTTCTGCATATATGTTCATTTCAAATATAATGATTGTTATTTGTGCTAATAGCGCACAGTTATTTTCAAGAACCCATGGTTTCTCTATTTTATGTACAAAGTTCCTATGCATTTGTTTTCAAGAAAGTATCGTAACAAAGTTATCAATCCATGTTTCTCTTTAAAATATCTAACACAATAGTTCTATTTTCTAGCATGTATTGTTTCTATGCTTCTACGTATGTGTTCATTTCACATATAATGACTGTTATTTGTGCAAATAGCACATAGTTATTTTCAAGAACCCAACATAGTTTCTCTATTTTATTTAGAAATTTCTCATGCATTTGTTTTCTGTTTTCAAGAAAGTATCATAAAATAGTTCTCATGCATTTGTTTTCAACAAAGTATCATGACAAAGTTCTCATGCATTTTTTTTCAAGAAAGTATCATAATCAACCTTTCTTTTAGGCATAAGAACTAAGATAATAATAATGTTAACCTTGTATGCATTAAACCATGCAATTAAATCCAACTATCAAATATACAACACACAAATCATTTATCTTTTTACCCACCAAAACATGTAACTTTTGCAAACTCTTGCAAAGGAATTAACATAATTGACTTATCTTTCCCACACAAGAAAAACATATTCTTTCCAAAGAATATTCCTATGACTTACATTATCTTTGTGCATTTGATCTATGCATAGGTTATTATATTTTCTCATAACTAAGTATTATTTTTTCAAAAGAACTCTCTTACACATGAGAATCCATGGGAATCTTTTCCATGGATTTATTAAATAACTAATCTTTACCAACACTATGGAAATATTGTACCATGACTAAGCACAAAACCATTGTGTTCTTTTCGAGAACACCGATATTTATTTATTCTAATTAACCAAAAGGTCATAGTTACTTATGTTTTCTTCAACAAAGACTTATGTCTTATAAACATATAAGGTAGTTAAAAAACATATTATTTCCAAAGAATATTCCTATAACTTATATTATCTCTATGCATTTGATCTATGCACAAATTATTATATTTTCTCATAACTAAGTATTATTTTTTCAAAAGAACAAAACCATTTTGTTCTTTTCAAGAACACCACCATTTATTTATTCTAATTCACCAAAAGGTCATAGTTAGTTATGTTTTCTTCAACAAAGACTTATGTCTTCTAAACACATAAGGTAGTTGAAAAACATATTCTTTCCAAAGAATATTCCTATGACTTATATTATCTCTATTTATTTGATCTATGCATAGGTTATTATATTTTCTCATAACTAAGTATTCTTTTTTCAAAAGAACTCTCTTACGCATTAGAATCCATGGAAATCATTTCCATGGATTTATTAAATAACTAATCTTTGCCAACAGTATGGAAATATTGTACCATGACTAAGCACAAAACCATTGTGTTCTTCTTTTCCATGGATTTATTAAATAAATAATATTTACCAACAGTATGGAAATATTGTACCACGACTAAGCACAAAATCATTGTGTTCTTCTTTTCCATGGATTTATTGAAAAAATCATCACCAACAGTATGGAAATATTGTACCACAACTAAGCACAAAATCATTGTGTTCTTTTCAAGAGCACCACAACATTTATTTATTGTAATTAACCAAAAGGTCATAGTTACTTATGTTTTCTTCAACAAAGACTTATGTCTTATAAACATATAAGGTAGTTATTAAAACTACACAATTCGAAAGAAAATCTTACTTCCAAGAAAAATAATCTAATTAACTTTTCTCTTTTATTTTTCACCACCCATGAAAATATTACACAAATTAGCCTCTATAATCTCTATTCACTTCCAAGAAAATAACTTGGATTTGTTATCATTGTTATCATTTCATACACTAGTATGAAATCCTTTTTTAAGAAAAGATCATGCATCCTATATTTTCTTACATAAAATGCATATGCAATGTTATATAAAGACAAGGAAGGTTACTTATCTTTTAATGCTTCAAATATATAATAATAATCTTATGAACATGTAGCAAATAGTAATATATTTTCTTTACTAAGAAAAATATATAATAACAATATTTATTTGCGTGTAATAATATATTTTATTTACTAAGAAAAAGGGTGTAAGTTCTCCTTGTACACAAAAGTATTGAGCTTCTCTCAGCCTCTGTATATCTATATTCATCTATATTCACATATCAATCTTTGTATATCTATATCAATCTTTGTATATCTATATTCACATATCAGTCTCTATACATCTATATTCATCTATATTCACATACTAGCCTCTATATATCTATATTCATTTATATTCACATATCTTGTTGAAAATGGCAATAAGAAATGCTAAAAATAACATTGCTATAAATAGTAGTTCAGGTACCAGTGTTGGACATAGCAACAAGGAATGAAAAATGAAAGTGCTAAAAATAGCATTGCTATAAATAGCATTTCGGGATGGATTCCTATTTTAGTTAGTCCCTGAACTAAAATAGAGAAGTAAAATTTGAATTTGATCTTAGCAGTTGTTTGTAAAATAATTAATTAATTCATCTTGAGTTAATTAATTGAAGAAAATCAAACATGAAATCTGAGTGAGGACATGCAACAGTTATCCCATTGATTGAGGAATTTATCCCTTAGTTAAAGAGATAAGGATGAGTTGTAATTTGAGTTTTAATTAGTTAGCCAGTTAACTGAGTTAAGTCCAGTTAGATTAGTTCTAACAGTTTGTAGAATTAATTGTGAGTTTAATTAGTTAATGCTTGCATGCATGTAACTGTTGCTCTCCAGATAAGTGAATATTCTCTCATAAAGAACTCATACATGTCAGTTCAGTCAGAGACCCAGTTGAGATTAAAGGAAGGACAGTGTACTATCAGTTGGAGGACTTTTCCTATATAGGAAGCTCATCCATGCAGAAGGAATTATCTCCTTCAGGATTGCGTAGTTAAATCAAAGGTTAGTGAGTGTGTGAAGAGGCCAATTCACACAAGTGGCAGCACTGGACCCCAAGGAAAATTGCGCAAGGAAATAGGAGGCTTGGTGTTAGGCCCCTATACTACTAGTATAACCCTCTATTATTATTAGTACAATCTCCTTATTATATTGATGTACCCATGTAGTCCCCATCCACTATTATTATTATTGTGCCCTTACATTATTATTGTTATGTCGGCTTTGATTATATTATGACCCCTTAGACTCCTATATATAGAAAGGAGGTATTTTCATTTGTATCATCTAAGAATTGTTCATTTGTGTAATGTAAAGGAGGTTTCCCCCTTGAAGAAACTTATTTCTAAGGCGTTGATCTATCTTTTCTATCTTTTTGTGAGTTGGTTTCATAACATTTAGTATCAGAGCTTTGAATTCTAGGGTTTCACTGCTCCAAAAAAGTCATTGTGGAATTTGCGCTATAATCTGTTTTCTGTGACAATTCAGAAGAGAAAATAAAAACCCATTTGAGGTGAAATCGCGTTTAACCTCGAATCCATATTTCAGAGCTTTTCGCATAATATTTTGTGGAGATATGAACTGAGGATGTTGGTCCTTTTTCAGACTCCTGAATTTCATTCCAAACAGGTGACCTGGGAAAAATTGTCATAACTTTTGTTTTGAGCATCAGATTGAAATTTCATAAGAAGTTATAGAAAGAGGACATACTGTAGTTTCTTGTACATATTCTTCAGATACTGAGGTCAAAAAAGTGACATGTAACACTTATTACAAGTTTTCTCTTCTGGAAAGGTTTATAGTCAGGTCATCTTGGGAGATTGTGCATAACTCCGCCTTGAAGTATCTGAATTCGATTAGACTGGTGGCATTGGAAAGAGGACACAGAAGGCTACTGCAGATCGCAATTTCAGAACTAGAAGAACGGAAATTACAGAGTTATAGTCATTTCAAGATCAAGCTCCTAAAATCAAGAAAAGGCGATATGAGGAAGTTTGATGGCAAGGATCCGATAAATTGGATACTTCATATGCAGCAATATTTTGATCTACATGGTGTACCACTATTACAAAAGGTATATCTTGCATCTTCATATTTAGAACCGGATCAATTTTTATGGTATGAAGGGCTTTGTTCTCATAAACAACTTGTTACGTGGTCAATTTTCACAGAGGAAATGATAGCACATTATGAGGATACAAAGAGCAACGCCTTCTTTAGAGCAACACCACAACAATTGGAAAGAGTAAAAAGGCTTTGTAACATAGTGGAAAGTAAAATTATGGCAACAAGGAAGTCTACCCCTCACAAGTATAAAAATGGAAGTGTTGTTTCTTCTAGCCTTCCACAACCTACAAGGGTTACACCACAAACAATTGGAAGAAAAAAGAGAAAAAGGGCTTTGTTACAATTCTGATAGAAAATTCACTAAAGGTCATAAGTGTGTCGAGAAGAAATTATTTTACATTGAGTATGAAGAGGAGGAAGAAAAGGATCAAGAAACATCAAAAGAAGAAGATATGCGCCAGGACCTAACCCCAAAGAAAGAAGAAATGAATCTAACCATATCTTGCAAAGCATTGACAAGAATTACCACTCCTCAAACTCTCAAGATAGAAGCACATATCAAAAAGAAAAGAATTCAAGAAGTGAAAGATCACATCAAGAAAGAAGATATGAATCCAACCATATCTTGTAATGCATTGGCTAGAATTACCACTCCTCAAACTATCAAGATAGAAGGACATGTCAAGAGGAAAAATGTTCAAGAAGTGAAAGATCACATCAAGCATCAAGAAATGAATCCGACCATATCTTTGTAAAGCATTGGAAGAAATTACCACTCCCCAAACTCTCAAGATAGAAGGACATATCAAGAAGAAGAAGGTTCAAACAGTGAAATATCAGGAAGAAAAGTATCAAGAAACATCAAAAGAAAAGGAAAGTCACCAGGAACCAACCCTAGAGAAAGAGTAAATGAATCCGACCATATTTTGTAATGCATTCGTCGGAATTACCACTCCTCAAACAATAAAGATAGAAGGAAATATCAAGAAGAAAAAGGTAATAGTGTTGATTGATTCAGGTAGTACCCATAATTTTATCAATTATAATATAGCCAAGGACTTGAATTGCTTCCTAGATCCAGCACCAGAGTGTCAAGTGACAGTTGTAAGTGTAGGAACCATAAATTTCTCTCGAAAGTGCCATAATATCAAGCTATTTATGGGAGAATATGTATTGAATAGCCCAATGTTTTATGTTCCAATGGGTGGTGTTGATGTTGTACTAGGAGTCCAATGGCTACAATCCTTGGGTACAATAGCTTTTAATTTTCAAGAACTATTTATGAAATTTTATTTGAAAGGAAAGGAAGTTGAATTAAGGGGTATCACAAGGAAACCAGGAAAGATAATCAACTCTGACGGAATGACAAAGCTTCTAAATAAAGAACAACAAGGCGTAATTGCACAATTAGTTCGCTAATTGTTCCCACATTGAAATCATGTATTTCTCCATATCTCCAAAAAGCCTTGGACAATCATTCCAAGGTGTTTGAGACTCCCAAAGGTCTCCCACGTATTCGTGATCATGATCACGTTATTCATTTTATTCTATGATGTGTTCCTCCAAATGTCAAGCCTTATAGATATCCATATGCCCAAAGGAGTGAAATTGAACATATGGTTGCAGAAATGGTAGAGGTTGGTACAATTATCCAACCAAATTTGATAAACAAAGGAAGGTATGAAAGGAAGAATGGTGAAACAGGGTGGGAACTCATTCAAATGTTGTCGAATATCCCAATTCCAACAATATTACGAGAACTAGAGAAGGAAGGAAAAAGCACATTGGAACCTGAAGAATTTACAGAACCGAGAAGTCGAGAGCTACGAAATCGAGCAATTTAAAAGCATCTCATCAAGTGGAAGAACTTACCTGTTGAATATTTCACATGGAAGGACAAGAATTTTATACAAAAGCATCAAGAACTACTCAAGAGTTGAGGACAACACTTTTTGAAGGAGAGGGGCATGTTAGGCCCCTATACTACTAGTGTAACCCTTTATTGTTATTAGTACAACCCCCTTATTATATTGTTGTACCCATATAGTCCCCATATTATTACTATTGTGCCCCATGGAAGCCCATTATTGTTATTATTGTGCCCTTACATTATTATTGTTATGTCGGCTCTAATTATATTATCACCCCTTAGACTCCTATATATAGAAAGGAGGTCTTTTCATTTGTATCATCTAAGAATTGTTCATTTGTGTAATGTAAAGGAGGTCGCTCCCTCGAAGAGGCTTATTTCTAAGGCATTCATCTATCTTTTCTATATTTCTGTGAGCTAGTTTCATAACACATGGAGGGTAGAGGAGAAGATTTATGAGAAGCCTTTGACTGTCTATGAGGAGCAGAGGGATTGTACTAAGAACAGGATAGCTTGTGAGCTAATGCTTTGTGTAATCCGGACATATTTCCACTTGTATGATAATACAGAGATTGGGGTTTTAGGTTGCAGCTTTCCCCGGGTTATTCTTCTGTGTTCATGTGTGATTGATTTCTCTTTCTCGGTTATATGTGTTCTATTTGATCTTGCTCAATTTGATTAAGCTTCTGTAAGGTTTGTTGTAGAAGTAGATATTGTATTTTGCTTTAGTATATTGCATAATCTGTTGATCTATAGTGGGAATTTTTACATATCTATATTCACATACCAGCCTTTGTATATCTATATTCATCTGTATTCGCATATCTATATTCACATATCAATCTTTGTATATCTATATTCACATATTAGCCTCTATATATCTATATTCATCTATATTCACATACTAGCCTCTGTATATCTATATTCATCTATATTCACATATGAGCCTCTTCATATCTATATTCGCATATGTATATTCACATATCAATCTTTGTATATCTATATTCACATATCAGCCTCTATATATCTATATTCATCTATATTCACATACCAACCTCTGTATATCTATATTCATCTGTATCACAAATCTATATTCACATATGAGCCTCTGCATATCTATATTCACATATCAATCTTTGCATATCTATATTCACATATCAGCCTCTATATATCTATATTCATCTATATTCATCTATATTCACATACCAGCCTATGTATATCTGTATTCACATATCAGCCTCTATATATCTACATTCATCTATGTTCACATACCAGCCTCTGTATATCTATATTCACATATCAACCTCTATATATATATATTATATATATATATATATATATATATTATTTCAATATCAACCTCTGTATATATCTATATTCACATATCAACCTCTGTATATATCTATATTCGCATATCAACCTCACGCATACTAGAAGGTGATCCTAGTTAATAGTACTCAAGAAAGACAAACAAATGACCATATTAACGAACTTGGTGTGCCTAGTTAATAATAGTCAAGAAAGACAAACAAATGACCATCTTACCCAACTTTGTCAAGAGCCTGCCCATGGAAAATATTTAAGAAAAGATCATGCATCCCATCTTTTCTTACATAAAATGCATATGCAATGTTATATAAAGACAAACAAGGTTACTTATCTTTTAATGCTGCAAATATATAATAACAATCTTTATCTACATGTAGTAATATATTTTATTTACTAAGAAAAATATATAATAACAATCTTTATCTACATGTAATAATCTATTTTCTTTACGAAGAAAAATATATAATAACAATCTTTATCTACGTGTAGTAATATATTTTCTTTACTACGAAAAAGAGTGTAAGTTCTCCTTATACACAAAAGTATTGAGCTTTGCCTTTGTATATCTATATTTATTTAAGAAAAGATCATGCATCCTATCTTTGCTTACATAAAATGCATATGCAATGTTATATAAAGACAAGCAATGTTACTTATCTTTTAATGCTGCAAATATATAATAACAATCGTTATCTACATGTAGTAATATGTTTTCTTTACTAAGAAAAATATATAACAACAATCTTTATCTACATGTAGTAATATATTTTCTTTACTAAGAAAAATATATAATAAAAATATTTATCTACCTATAGTAATATATTTTCTTTACTAAGAAAAAGAGTGTAAGTTCCCCTTATACAGAAAAGTTCACATATTAGATCATGGTGCATGTATAATTATGAAAGATAAAGAAACATGGATGTAAATGTAAAATGCATACTAGAAGGTGTGTCTAGTTAATAATAGTCAAGAAAGACAAAAAAAATGACCATCTTACCCAACTTTGCCGAGAGCCTCTCCGTGGAACATAAAGATGTGTTTCTACTTCTGCAAGTCAACCTTGCAACTAAGATCCCATATGTGGTCACAGTCTACAAGATCTTTATCTTGATTTGTCAAAACAAGAACGATAACCACCATGGCCTCACACTGGGCTCTCGTAAGAAGGAGAATAAGGAGGTATGCATGAATGATCTCTTTTGGAACCACTGCATCCGTATGGAGAGCATCGAGGAGAATACATAAGTCTATCATGATAAGGTGAAGTTGGCTCCATTGATTAAGTCGATTAAATTGATGGATGACTAGTCATGTTGAGACTAAAAGACTATCAAGATAATTGAGGGAACGAATTTTTTGAGCAAGATGATAACTATAATCTCATTTTGGTTATCTGTCCAACCTGTTCTCAACAAATCCCACCATATTAACCATCGAAAACTAAAGGCAAAGATGACAAACTAAATTAGTGATAAACTAATCAAAACGGTTCTTGATTTCAACCGATTCTTCGTAATATTAAACTTAGTAAATATATGAGTTTTATGTAAGTTTTTATGGTAGGCATGTTACATGGAAGATCCTAGCATCATGCTATGTGTTGATCATATAAGGCTACTAGCTATCTAAGGAGGGGAAAATGTTATCCTATGGGTTACCCATTTTTTGATGGGTAACAGTCACCACTTAAAATTGTTGAGATGATTTGGGATCCAAAATTGGCAATATCACCTAGGCCCAATAATTATGTGAGGAAACCAAATGAATTTTGGATTTCCCACCTTCCTTATCACAAGCATGATGGAATAAATGAAATGTCATCTTCATTGTACTAAAAACTTGAGGTTACCAAGGAAAGTGGTAAGGAAAGAAGGAAGATGTCTTAACGAAGACTTGAGGAAAGAACAAGTGAAATGACAAGAGGAAGACTAAAGAAAGTAGCAAAGAAGATGGAACCACACAAGGGAGAGACCAATAAGAAGAAAAAAATAGTATTGAATAAGTAAAAGCATTGATCAACACCTAACTCTTGAGATGACTTGAGAGCCAAAATTTCCAAACCCACTCGTGCACAAGAAACATGTTCAAGAAGACCAAACAATTTTTGGATTTCCTACCTTACTTGACATGAGTGGTAAGGAGTAACTGAAACACTATATTCTCAGGTATTGAAAAATTTAGGTTTCCAAAATAAGTGGCAAGGAGGAAAGGCAAATGCCCTTGATACACAAATGGAGTAGGTCCCATTCATTACATTCTATTTATCAATGTCTTAGTAAGTGTCTCAATCAATGCTTCAATTAATATTGTTTCAATGGCCACAATATATTATATTCACCATTTCTTTGCCTAGGTAAGTGCCAATTCATGTGAACAATGGTGATAAACAAATTGATTGTTAAGTTTACTTCACATTTAACAATAAAGTTACTTGTTTTCAATTTTTAATATCATCTCTACTTAGTAACATGTGCATTGCTATGTAATAGTTTCAATGACTTATAAGAATCAACAATTTTCAATTGTCAAAACATTACTAGACAACTGTAATAAATAAAAGTGTCAAAATTTATACTTGTCAATACATGATTGAAAAAAATTAACATTTACAATATCAATTACTCATTTACACCTAAATAAATTGGAAAAAATTGACAATATATGAATTATTAATTTTATTTCCATCTCTATGTTAATCGATTATAATCAATTTTTATATTAAGCTTTTCAAAATACTTGTAGCCTGTATTCAAAACTGAAGATTAAATTAAGTATATGATCATATAGCCTTTATTTTTAATCTTCTTGATAGTGATATCCTCAATCTTTACAACAAAAGAAAAGGGGCATAAGCCTCCAACAACAACACTATAATGAAAGTGGGCATTCATGACTGGTATTTATAATAATGTTAGTGCCACTTTCAAATTTTTTTTTCAATTATTAAATAATAAAAAATATGTGTTTTCCATTCTCTGCCAAATTTATGTTTGTTGCATCCAACCTTCACTCTGCATTGTTACACTAAAATCCATTTCAATGCAAGAAATGTCAAACTTTCTTTATTATTCTGTAACGCATTATTTCAACCACTCAGCAACAAATTCAACATTATTGCTGCCATCTATAACAGCACCAAATTTCCCATTGTTGCTCTTATCGCTAAAACAATTATTGATTATTTAGGTCGAAAAACATAGATATATTTATTATTTTAATGAACATTTTCTCCATCTATATTTTCTCGATCTATTTAATTAATATTTATGGGGAATATCGAGAATAGTAAGTCCACCTGGCACAACAGTACAATTTGGAAGCATTAAGCATGTTAGTGCTGACTGAGCAGGCCGATTGTCTTTTTCTCCGGTGAGAATAATTCTTGGAACAGCGTCGTATAGAGTGGACTCATCTGGCAGAGAATATCGCATAATTTCTCCAGATTTGCCAGGCCCCTTTAAGCAGGGGGCTTCCTGCTAAAATAATACCGGGAATCAATGGATGCAACGCAGAGCAGTCAGACAGTAGCAACTGTTTGGACGTGGAGTGGCGCACCTTGCGCACAATGATTCGATCATCGTAAATTTATTTTAAATATGGATTTAATTTGAGTCGGTAGAGATTCAATTTCTTCATATGTAATTTTTTATGTTATGAGTAAATATTATTTAAATGTTTTGTATAGTTATTTGTTTGGTGGACATGAGCAAAATTTCTAACTTTGAGGACGGATAGACAGGGTTACACATCACACTAATTTCAACTTTGATGATGGAGGGACGGTGTTACACATCATATTGGGCTATAGAATGAGCCTCTCGGCCCAATAAATTAAATGGTTGGTAAATGTTAATAGACATCTACTTAGATCCATTTTAACTATGGATCTACCAAGCTCATAGATCAAATCTCCTTTCACTTTAAAAAAGGTTTGCATATCAGTAGATTTGATCCCTCTAGGAGTTTGGTAGATCAAGAATTAAGATGGATCTATATGGCCACATTGAATATTTTTATATTTT
>APFE030359066.1:1859-14188 GCA_000404065.3 Pinus taeda
TTTTTATGACTGATTTTTTTTTTTTAAATATATATTTTTATTTACGTTTTGGTAACTTTTAAAACCTTTTTTTTGTGTTTTTTTCATTGTTTTTATTTTTGCTTTTATTTTTAATTTTATGTTTTCATTATTTTTTTGAAATTTTAATGTTTTTCGGAGTCATAACAAAATCTTTTACACCATTATTTCAAAATGTTGAAAATTTACCAAAAAAAAAAGTATTATTTCAACATCAACACTTTTCGTTTTGAGGGTGTTCTTGCACAATTTTTGCACATAAAAATTCGGTTTTACTGGCATTTTTTTAAAATGTTGAAAATTGACCCTAAAAAAAATCCATCATTCCATTATTAACACTTTTCATTTTCAGGTTGTTTTTTGCACAAAAAATTCATTCTCACTGCCATTTTTAAAACATGTTCAAAATTGACCCTAAAAAAAAAAACATCATTCTAGTATACACACTTTTTGTTTTTAGCACTATTTTTCATGTTTTTTTGGGGTCTTTTGGGCAGAGTTCTCATTTTGATTTTATAGTTCCAGTTTCAAAGTTTACATTGTTTCTTCACGAAATGACAAAATGAATTTCTCATAAAACGCTTCAATGAAAAAGTTTTCGAGACAATCAATGACACAACGGCTTTACCAAAAACATGACAAGCAATGTGATCTATGCTAGAAAAGAGACGTTTAGACAAGCAAACAAAGTTTTTTAAAACTTGTGTAATGGAGGTCAAAGTCATAGAAGGACCATAAATAAAATGTGAGTAAATACACCAACAACTTGACTCATTGAGTTCACAATCAACTGAATGGATGATAATCTAGATGCCCTAGTGCCACTAACCATCTAATGACCCAATTAATCAAGTGAAAAGATGAAAAATCAAAAAGCAAATAAACGAAATGAAAAGCAGCATTGTAGTCAAGGAGAAGATGGTCTAAAAACCTTACAAGATAGAAATCATGAGAGAAAAACACACTGGCCAAGATCTGGGGTAAACCCTAATATTCACTTACAGGCATCGGTGTGACTGCCTAACTGACAACAAGCACCAGAAAGGGGTTGGCACGACTGTGTCTCAGCATATCTCATTGATCGACGCGACTGTCAGCGACTTAAGAGCGTTTAGAGAGGATGCAAAGAAAAAAATAAAAAATTTCAAAAGTTGGGACCAGCCTTTCTACTATGAATTTCAAACTCAGAGTAGTAAGCAAATGAAAAGAAACAGAATTAAATGGAAATGGAGAAACTAGAAAAGTTCACACAAAACCATGAAATTCCAAGCAAACAATGTTACACAACATTTTGTCACTGTCCCTGTACTCCCTGTTTCTTGATCTTGGAGGACCTCTACATTGAACCCCACATAATTTTCCCTCATGAAGAAACTCCCATTATGTCCCTCTTCATGAGAAAAGCATTTCCCTTTTGCACCATTTCCCCTAAAACTTCCGTTTTGCCTAATTTACAAGACCGGTGCTAATGGCCTTTGTCTCCCCCATGCTGATGTGCAAATATTAACACTATTTCCCATGTCGATAGGTGTGACTGAACTGTGTTCCAAGCATCCCAGTCCTGTTATGGAAATTTCTTTAAATTAGAGTTGAAGCTTCCATCTTTAAAAACTCCGTAATGGAATTCTGGTAAGTGGTTTGGCCGAATGGGTTTGAGGATGATAGTTTGGGCTCCTTTCCCCTATAATGATGGAACTAACTCAAGGGATAAGTCCTCCCATGAGAAGAGGATCCATCTCCCATCCATATTTCCTATATAAACCTCCCTTCTTCCCAAACACAAACTAGTGTGAATGTTATAGTCATAGTTAGAGTGATTAGTGTGAAAATCAAAATTAGAGAAGCAAGCTATTACTAGTTGTAGCCATCTAGTTGTGTGAGGGAGAAGTGTGTTTGGTTTGGAGTGAAGCCTAAAGGGAAGAGTCTTTAAAATATTTTTGTTTGAAGCCATCATGGACTGCTAGCAGAAGTGTGTGGGAACCGGGTTTTATCAGACGAAGACTGTGACATCAAGAAGAATGGTTGTAATCTGTCCTTGATATTGATATATGCAACTATCGATTGATTTTCTACCTATTTCGTAATATTACATATTCATGTCTTGATACTTCTTGACTGATTAAGTAGGTTGAATTGGAATTTGTCTATTATTATGTTTGTGTGTTGTTGTTGTTTACTTGTTTCAGGAGATTGAAGAAGGAAGTGAGAGATTGTTGGAGCAAGCAAGCGAGGACATCATCAAGCAGTATAAGTGACCGAGAGGTAGGCCCTATTGATTGATTCTAACCTAAGGGAATATTCCATATAATGTATCTATTGTGGCTAGACCCATTATTAGGCTAGAGGAATTTGTTCGTGTCCACACTTATAATTTTACTTCACCACAAATTGGCGACTTCGCTAGGGATATCCCATCTTTTTGTTTGTTTTGGATTTCATGATTTCGTGAGAACTTTGCTAGTTTCGTGTTTTCCCTTTTGTTCTGTTGCTTTTATCCTACTTACTGGCTTAAGTCTAAAATCCATAGTAGCCGATCTAGTCCCTATTTTGAATTTTTTTTCTTAGTTTCCTCAGATAGTGCATTTAATCAGCTGACAGTCATGCCGATCAGCGCGAATTGCAGATGAATAGTCGTGCCGACCTGCCTCTGGCACTTGTTGTTAGTTAAGCAATCGCTTCGATTCCTGTAAGTGAAGATTAGGGCTAGACCCCAATCTTGGCTAGTTTTTTCTTCTCTTATGTCTCTGACCTTGCGAGCCTTTTGACTATTTTTATCCCTGATTAGAAAGCTACTTTCCGTTTGGTTTTTCTTGCTTGTAGTCTTGTCATCTTGCTGTTTGATTGATCGAGTCATTGAGTGGCCAACGACACTAGGACATTGTTGATGGGCTGGAATTTATCACCAATAGTCAAGGGGATCTCTCTCACATAAATTTACTGTTAGCAGGACTTTAGATAAGACTTGTGCAAACTAAATAAATACTACTTAACTATTGGAAAATCAATTTACAATAATCAACCATTTATCAGCGTACATAACCGTGTAGTCAAAAGAAATATTATACTAATACCCAAAGAAAAAATTCATTGGCATGCATATAGAGTGAGTAAACCAAATACCATTCATAAGTAGCAAAACTAGATTTGGGGTACAAAATAGCATGTGGAGAGACCACACATCAAAAAGCTTTTCGGAACATTCGATCCATCAAGTGAAGAAATACTCATGGCACCAACACATAGATATTTGAAGCATTCAATAGTGAAAATGTACAATTAACTCTTGTATTGACTAGAAGAACCACAATTCTCTTAAGCAATATGTCTGTAACTATCCAAAAGGTCCTCAGCAGAAAGCCCTTTCAAATGAGGCATGAGGTTACATTTATAGGGTGAGAGAGACCTTTGGTCTACTCTTGACTCTTGGACTTCCTAGTGACCTTTCACCAACCACATGACTTTTCGAATTATATGTGATCTTTCGCGTTCATAAAGTATTTCGTGCTATCATAGTACACACAGAAAAATGACTATTATCCTAGTTGACTAAGCTACAGATGGTAAGTTCTAGGATGTTGAGCCCGAGCTTTTCTATCAGGTAAGTGCACCATATGGTGTATTCTACAGCGATGGGAGAGATTGGTGGCTGGCCTTCATAATGTCGGTGTAAGCACTCCAGGGCATCCGAGATAAGGGTACTTCGCTTGGAACGTATATGATTGTTCAAGGTACCCAACTTGGCGTAGAGCCTTACTTGTTCTATGATGTAATGCTTGATATTTTCTCTTGAGACCATCATAACTCTTGTGGGGGCGATTTGTCTGTATGTCTACATGAATTCTTGCACCTCATTGATGATCTCCTCCTGATTTCTGACCTGTCCAATTCTCCTATAGAAGGGGACCCATGCAATTGGATTACTAATTCTAGACTACTAAACAATTGCCTCTAGGAAGCCAACACCCTCTTTGCATCTTTAGCCAATTTTTCTTTGGACTACACTTTGATACAAAGCTAGACCTTGGTATTCTGCATAGCAATCCAATCTTTCCTGGGAATTATTGTCGAGGCTTTGTGGTACTTTTCAGACCACTCACGTATTTTATCTAAGGTGGTCATGGCCTCCTTGAACATGGCAACCCTTTCCTTTGAGAGAGATTAAATAGCCACTATGGGGACTATGGTTTGGTTCAATTTTTCCATTTCTTCATAAGCTACTACCATAGTCTCCCCCAAGATTTATGTTTCTGATGCAACTACCGCTTGGAAATCAGCTAATCCTGTATTTAACATGGGAAGTGATGCATTTTCCTCCTCCATGTTTCTCTTCCCTTGTTCTGCAATGCTGGCCCTTTTCTCAGATTCATATAACCTGTTTTGCAAATATACTATCTGTTTACTCATCCAGGCTACATTGTGTTCTGTGGCAGCTACGAATGTTGTACTGGTAGAGGCAATCATTAGAGGGTTTGACATGATATTTGGCACAATATCTAATGCCATAGTTACTGATAATGGGTCAACTGGGTTTCAGCTGCAGGATCTCTTCCTCTCCTATATAATCTTGAGGTTTACTTCATCAAATGTGATTTTAGTCAGATCTAGAACCTCTTCCATTTGATCTTCTGAGATGCCTAGCTCTCAGAGGGGTAGGTGCCCGCCAGTGAGGGGAGTAATGGGAGGTACGTCCAAAGGGGGAAGCTCACTTTATCTTGAGCTTGGAACCACCCTGCTCATCTCTCCTTGTTCATTCACTACCACTTCCTTATCCTTGTTTGCCCTAAGCTCCTCATCCTGTTGCCTCTTTTCCCTTTCTGCTAGTGCCCATTTCCTTTCTAGCTCTTCCTCCATGTTCTTCAGTTCATGTTCTAATCTTTGTTGTTCATATTGTTTTTTCCTCGCAGCTTCTTCTACTTGTCTATGCTTTTCAACCTCTTCTTCCTTCCTTTTCTATTCCTCATCCTGTGCCATCTTTTCTTCTTCCTACCTCCTTTTCTTGTCTTCCTACCTTTTCTTATCTATCTCATCCTGTGCTCTCTTTTCTTATTCCTGCCTCATTTTCTCGTCTTCTTGCCTTTTCCTCTCTATCTCATCCTGGCTTTGGGCATCGGGTTCCTGCAATTGTTCTCTTTCTAGTTCTCTTCACCTCTTTAGATCTCACTTCTTTCTCGCCAATTTGGCATTTCATTGTATGAGTGTAACTTCCTCTTCCTCGGTGTCGCTTAAAGGGTCTTCCACTTCTTTTCCTTTTCGCTTCCTTGATGTCTCGGCTCCTTTCGGTGTTCTTTCTCTGAGGATTTCATCATCCTGGAAATCATCAAGGAGTTCATCTTCTATGTCCTGTTACTCACTGGGGCTGATCTCCCTTGTGGACCTAGATGCCATAAAACATATCACAGTCTACCTTGCCATATAGTCGACACATCATTGCAGCGATTAACTGATATACCCTACATAGCCCTTTTATCTTGTATGCCTGGTCTGTCCTGACTCGGAATTTCACAGGTTCTTGCCACCATTCCCTCAAGATGTCATTCGTTGGGGTAGTGAATCCAGTGAGCCACTTAGTGTTAAAAACCTGCGACTTTTCAGGTAATTTGTAGTAGGCACTGATGTTCATAGAAGCAATGATGGCTATAGGTCCCCCATCATGACCCCTAATCATCCAGTCGTCTGTGCTTGTACACTGCAAGACCCATTTGATGATCTCAGCGCATGGAAATATTGGTCGATGAGCCGCCACTTTATGTAATCTTTACCTTTTGATGTTGATATATATGTGAAAGTCCTCCTGTGTTTCTAGGATATCCCTCTTATTAAATTCTTTGTAAATCTCATACCAAGAGATCGTGGTGGTTTTTTTTATGTTGCAAGTTATGTCTGTAAAGATAAGTGGTTGTTCGTTTGGATCTATTTCCCATGCCCCACTTCCTGATGAACCTTGAGTTGTTTTAGTAGTCGGGTGACCCATCTCATCTTCAAAAGAGGAAATGGATATGCACTCGAGCTCGGTGGCACTTGGCATGTAAAAAATGCAATCCCACTATGAGAGAGAGGGCATGACCATAAATTAAAAACACCAAAAGAAAACTTAGCTACTGAGAGGAAGGTCACAGGGATAAGTGAGTTGCAAGGTATCTCATGAAAAAAAATGTGACAGTGTGACTGATGTCACAGGTCAGGCGAGACCGTAAGGTCGAGATGCGCAAATGCAGATCACAGATCGCACAACAGGTGGTGGTTGCTGGTTGAAACGGTAAGAGGTCGCGGGGAAAGAGGAGTCATGAGGTTGCAACGGTAGGAGGTCATGGGGAAGAGGAGTCACGAGGTCGCTATGTCGTTATGTCACAGAGTCACAAAGTTGCGGAGTTGCAGGGTCGTGAAGGGAAGGATATCGCAACCACAAGACATGCAACTATGGTTCAGATTGTCTTAGAGGAGGCCCTGAATTATTTCGGGAGACTGGGATCACTCTCAAAAGGGTAGAGCCTTGGGTTCTTGATCTAATAAGGAGGGTCAAGTGCAAGGAAAACTAAAACTTTGAGAGAAGGAGTGGGGAAGGCTAGGGTAATTTATGAGGCACAAACAAAAAGGAGAGCTAAGTAAAGGGCTAAACCCTAGGGCAAGAGGTAAGCTGGAGATTAGGAGATGCAGTTTCTGACATTTGGAAGAAAATAATAATTAGAGGAGAAAGGAACGTTACTTACCGGAGTCAAACGCATGTGTGAATTCAGGTCAGAGGGATTTATGGCTTCTAGTGTAACCAACAGAGCTTTTCCAAATGTGACCATGGTGCCCTCCTATTTATAAAATCATCACACGTGTGAAGGTCGCAAGGGTCACGAGGGGGAATATTGTGACCTTACGACTCGCGGGTCGCGAAGCCGCATGGGTTGCGAAGGTTGCGAGGTCAGGTTGGAAGATGCGGGTAGGCGATGCGACCTTGCGACCTTGCGACCTTGCAAGCTGCTGAGTCACATAGTCGTGTAGTCACACAAGTGACTGGCAGTAACTAAGGTGACTTTGCAACTTTGTAACTTTGCGACTTGAAAGGTTGCGAGGTCATGGGATCACATGGTCGCATGGAAGCTAGGCAGTTGGAAGTGCGACCTTGCGACCTTGCAACCCACAAATCGTCGAGGTCACAAGGGTTGCCATGGTCATGTGTATATGTGATAATTGCATTCTGACTATGTGACCCGGTCTTATCTCATGAACGTGTGACTTGGCTTAAGTTAGCAAAAATTTGGATCCTCGGGTTTACTGACACTAACGAACCTTCGGGAAAGGCCTAACGGGGCTGAAGCTTAGGCTTTGTTGGGTTGTGTTATATTCTTTCCACAACTAGCCCACATAATTAACTGGGGGGTTAAAAGGGGGGCGAAGCCCCCCCTTCGTTGCGCTAATTGCATAGTGGGGGGGGGGGGGGTCATAGGGGGTTTGAAGGGTTCAGGTAACCCCACTCTATGGGGTTCGGGGCCACGCCTTGGAAAATTTTGTTTTTGGACCCTATAAAATGTTGGGTGGACCTACCTATGGTTTTGTGCATGATTTTCCACACATGGTTTTAGACACAATGGTTTTCGGTCCATGGTTTTGGATGCGATGGTTTTTGGTCCATCATATTGGATGCTTTGGCATGTATAAATATGTATTGCAACATTGAAAGGAATATAATGAAAAATCAAGCTGGTAGTCCCGGTTTTGGGATCCAGGGGAAAATATCTATGTATATGTGTTTTATGTGTTATGCTCTCGCATTGTTTATTTTCTTTGTTTTAGAATTCGTATGCAGGTAATTTATGTACGGGGTTAAAACCTGCATTTGGTATAAGAGTTGTTTTGGCTTCAAGGGGACACCTTTGTTGCAAAGGTGTTTCGCTCGGGCCTATGGTAAACCCTGTTCAGTGGGAGATCTGTGGGATTGATTTTGGTAGTGAAAGAAGATGGCAAGCAGTGGAAAGATGGAGATCGAGAAATTTAATGGTCAAAGTTTTGAGTTGTGGAAACTCAAGATGGAGGATCTGTTAGTGGATAAAGATCAATGGATCGCAATAGATCTAGGTACTAAAACAATGGGAGTGTCTGATGAAGAATGGAAGAAGTTGGATCGGAAGGCAAAGAGCACAATACGACTCTATGTCTGAGATTCAGTATTTCTGAATGTTTCAGGGGAAGATACGGCGAAGGCTTTGTGGGAAAAGTTAGTGAATTTGTACCAATCAAAGTCTCTAGTGAATAAACTGTTCCCATGGGAAAAGATGTATAACCTGAGGATGAAAGATGGATACTCGGTGAGAGAGCACCTAAATGCGTTTAATACTATGGTAAGCCAGTTATCGGTTGTTGATATCAAAACTTCTAAGTGCATTAGTTTTTTGTGTTCTCTACTAGATTCATGGGATAGTCTGGTTATTGCAATAGGTAGCAATGCAACTGCCTTGCAGTTTGATGAAATAGTCTCATCCTTGCTGATGGAGGAAATGAGACAGAAAAATATGGAGAGCCAGAATGGTGATGCCTTGTTTTTACGAGGATGGTCCAAGAACAGAAACAATAATAAATCATCAAGTGGGAGGTCTAAATCTAGAGGGAGATCTAAATCTCCAGGAAAACCTATAAAGGTGGTGTGCTGGAAATGCGTAAAGGAAGCGCACTACAAAAGGGACTGTAAATCTAAAGCTCTTGATAAAGGAAAGGGATCTGATGATGCTCCTTCTACAGAGGTGAAAACCACCTCAGATGAAGGTGGGGATGTGTACTTGGCTTTTTCAAGTAACATGTAGATCATGAGGCATGGTTGATTGACTCAGGTGCATCCTTTCACTTCACTCCCCATAGAGAGTGGTTCTGCGAGTATGAGAAATATGATGGTGGTGATGTCTTCTTGGGGGATGAAAAGAAGGCTAGAATCATTGGTTGTGGAAAAGTAAAGTTGAAGTTGAAAGGTGGAAGGGTTATAACACTTCCAGGTGTTCTGCATATTCCTGCATTAGCCAGAAATCTGATTTCTGTAAGAAAGTTGGATGATGTAGGTGTAAAAATAGTGTTCGAGAAGGATACCTGCAAGATGGTTCGGAGGGAATTGGTATTGATGTGGGGAGTTGGAATTGGAACTTTGTAGAAGCTACAAGTTAGCACTGTTGTTGATGGGTGCAACAGTTTTGTGGTTCTTGAAAGTGGAGCAGAAAATCTAGTGGTCTCTAGAGAGAAGACCATGATGTGGCATCAAAAGCTTGGACATATTCGAGAGAAGGGCCTTTGAATACTTTATGGTAAAGGTATGGTAGAAGCTATGAGTAATAGCTCTCTGGATTTTGATTTTTGTGAAAATTGTGTATATGGGAAGCAAAATCGGGTGAGTTTCCCCTCTGGTTGTAAGAGGGAAAAACAGATATTAGAGCCTGTGCACAATGATGTGTTTGGACCTGTGAAGGTTCCATCATTGGGTAAGTCTGTGTACTATGTATTCCTTATAGAATACTTCTCAAGGAATACATGGATATATTTCCTTAAGAATAAATCTAAAGTGTTTGACAGGTTTAAAGAATTTAAGGCTCTGGTGCAAAACCAGACAAAGAAGAAGATAAAGGTGCTGAGGACAGATAACGGTGGAGAGTTTTGCAACAAGGAATTTGAAGAATTCTGTAAGGAGTGTGGTATAGCACGGCAAAATACTACTCCATACACACCTAAGCAAAATGGAGTTGCAGAAGGACTGAACAAGACGTTGATGGAAAGGGCAAGAAGCATGCTCAATGGTGCTGGGTTAGGATAGGAATTCTAGGCAGAGGTGGTGGAGACAACATGTTACCTAGTCAACAGATCACCTTCATCAGCGTTGGAGGATAAGACTCCACAAGAGGTATGGACTGGTAAGAAACCCTCTCTTTCACATCTGAGGGTATTTGGATGTGATGCATATGTACATGCTCCAAAGGAGAAATGAACCAAGTTGGATAGTAAATCTGAAAAGTGCATCTTTATTGGGTATAAGGATGGTTTAAAGGGTTATAAGCTTTGGAACCCAGTAACAAGGAAGGTTGTCTACAACTGAGATGTGGTGTTTAGAGAAGTAAAATATGTTATTAAACATGAAGTCCAACCAAAGGAACCTGAGAAGATAGAGTTTGAGCTAAAGGAGGAAGAATTAGACTCTACAATAGAGGAGGAATCAGAAGATGAAGAGCCACAAACTTTGGGTGTGAGAAAATCAGTTCTAGAAAGAAGGCAACCAGGAAGGTACAGTCCATCTACTTTCTATTCCAATTTTTCTTTATCTATTACTAATGATGATCCTAGAACTTTGAAGGAAGCAATAGATTCAGAGGATGGAAAACTCTGGAAAGAGGCCATGGTTGATGAAATGGAATCTTTGCACAAAAATGAGGCTTGGAATCTGGTGGAGTTGCCGACTGGAAGGAAACCCATTGGCAGCAAATGGGTGTTCAAGAATAAGACAAATGCAAAAGCAAAGGTAAAGAAATACAAAGCTTTGTTGGTAGCAAAAGGTTATTCCCAGGTGCTAGGAATTGATTTTGGTGATATTTTTTCTCCTATTGCCAAGGTAACTTCTATTAGATTACTTTTATCTTTTGCTACTGCTTTTGGTTTTGAGGTAGAACAGATGGATGTGAAGACAAAATTTCTTCAGGGGGATCTGGAAGAGGAGATCTACATGAAGCAACCTGAAGGCTTTGCGGTGAAGGGTAAGAAAGAACTAGTATGCAAGTTAAAGAAGTCTTTGTATGGGTTAAAACAGTCACCAAGGATGTGGTATCAGAAATTTGATACATTTATACAAGGACTTGATTTCACCAGAAGCAAAGAAGGTTACTGTGTGTATTTTAAATTAACTGGTGGCCATGTTATTTATCTGTTCTTGTATGTGGATGATATGTTGCTTGTTGCAAATGACAAAGAAATTATCCAGGATTTGAAGACCCAATTGTCCTCCAAATTCGACATGAAATATCTTGGTGCTGCAAACTATATTTTGGGCATGGAAATTAAGAGAGATCGGGTGAAGAGGAAGCTCTGGTTAAACCAAAGGAAGTATGTCAAGAAGATATTGTAGAGGTTTAATATGCAGGATAGTAAACCGGTGAAGGTTCATATTCCTGTAGGTGTAAAGTTATCTATTGAACAATGTCCCAAGACACAATAAGAGGAAGAGGACATGTCCCATGTTACATACGCAAGTGCAGTCGGTAGCCTGATGTATGCAATGGTCTGTACTAGACTAGACATTTCACATGCAGTGGGAGTATTGAGCAGGTTTATTTCAAAACCAGGGAAGGAGCACTAGAGAGAAGAGAGTTGGGTTTTCAGGTATCTATGTGGTACCAGTGATTATGGTTTGTGCTACCAAGGAAGACTAGGATTGGGTAGAGTGTTGGATATTCATGGCTTTGTTGATGCAAATTGTGCTGGAGATCTGGATCAGAGAAGATCTAAAAGTGGGTATGTGTTTAACCTATTTGGAGGTTCAGTAAGTTGGATGAGTAAGAAACAATCTGTAGTGGCATTATCAACTACCGAGGTAGAATACATGGCGGCCACTCATGCAAGCAAGGAATCAATTTGGTTGTAGAGATTGTGTTCAAGTATGGGGTTAGTACAGGAAGCTATAAGGATAGACAGTGACAGCCAAAGTGCAATTTTCTTGGCAAAGAACCCTGCATATCATTCAAAGACAAAGCACATTGATGTTCAATATCACTTTGTGAGGGATATGATAGAAGACAAAAAGGTGTTGCTGGTAAAGGTGGACACTTAGAAGAATATTGCAGATGCATTGACAAAATCTGTGAGCTCTAAGAAGTTCTCTTGGTGTAGAGAAACAATGGGCATTGCAGGGCTGGATAAATGACTAAGCTCTCTTATCGCCCAATGTGGAAAGAAAACAACAAGTGGGAGAATGTTGGGTTGTGTTATATTCTTTCCACGACTATCCCATGTAGTTAACCGAGGGGTTAGAAGGGGGACAGAGCTCCCCTTCATTGCATCGATTTTGTAGTGTCGGGGGGGGTCATAGGGGTTTGAGGGGTGCAGGTAACCCCACTCTATGGGTTCCAGGGTAGCGCCCAGGAAAATTTTGCTTTTGGACCCTATATAAGGTTGGGCAGACCTACCTATGGTTTTGTGCATGATTTTTCGCACATGGTTTTGGACGCTATGGTTTTTGGTCCATGGTTTTCGACGTGATGGTTTTTGGTCCATGGTTTTGGACACGATGGTTTTCGGTCCATGGTATTGGATGCTTCGCCATGTATAAATATGTATTGTAACATTGAAAGGAATATAATGAA
>APFE030359066.1:14665-34614 GCA_000404065.3 Pinus taeda
ATAATGAAAAATCAAGCTGGTAGTCCCGGTTTTGGGATCCAGGGGAAAATATCTGTGTATATGTGTTTTATGTGTTATTCTCTCGCATTGTTTATTTTCTTTGTTTTAGAATTCGTATGCATGTAATTTTTGTACGGGGTTAAAACCTACAAGCATGATGTAGGGGGTCCAAAAATTTAATGTTTACCCGGATTTTTGGAGGTGTTGTCACAGCGGCTACAACAATTAGTGATTCCCTAGAAGAACCTAGGATCTCTAAAGTTTATGGGCCTTGCTTAAGGAGACTTAAATAGATATTGCTTCATTGGGCTGTGGGTCCCACTTATGGTGTTCTAGATCCTCCTTTTGAGCTTGCTCAATTGTCCCACTTGTCTCAGCATGATCTCTACACACGCAAAAAGGGCGCTAGCTTCTACTGCCTTAGGCCCAAAAAAGGAGAATTGAAGTTACAACATGAGTTTCAGAGTATTCTCGGTATAGTGGTCATAGTACTCTGGTGTTACTCCATTTCCAGCGAGCCTGGACAGTACCCCAGTGGAGTCACTACCTAGAAATCGTGAACGTTGCTCCACTGCCAGCGAGCCTGGTCAGTATCCTGATGGATTCGTTGCTTCACCTCTTTGTGCAAGAAGCCTTTCTCAGTCCTTTAGCCCTTATTATGAAAGGTGTAGGTGCTCATGAGCACTTATTTTTCCTGTGCATACAATGCACTTATTTAATGAAGGCTTAAAACCTGGGCAGATGAGGGATCCCGACTTACTTGACTTGAAAAGAGGCTATTTCTAGCTTTGAGAGTGCTTATTGTTTTCCCGGGATATGTGTATACACATTGTTGGTTTCTTCAGCTCCTCTTTCGTTCCTAAGACTGCAGGTGAGCTAGAACCTCTTCAAGAATTTAGATCATGTGAGCATTATGGATAGACTGATGTGGGTGCAAATGAGGGCTTGTGCATGCCATCGAGTTCCCCATTGTTACCAAATATTTCTTACTATATTCTTGTCGTACTTAAACTTTGGTCCATTAATGGATCCAAAGAGCATCTGAGGGACCCAAAGTGTAGGGTTGTTTTAACTATAACCTGCCATCTCTACTTTATTCCAAACAACAATTAAACTAGCAACTGAAACCAATTGGAAGTAAATGACAACTATCTATGAAAGCAATGGTAGACTATAGTACAAGGTGGGACTAGAAACTCTGGGGTTGCTAGGTGAAGTAATGTTTGAGGTCATGGTCGTTCACTGGAAGGGGTTCCACCCATCCTCCCAGGGTTTGTAATTTGAAAGTGTGATGACCAATTTTTTCTACAATCTAGAATGGACCTATCCACAAGGCTTGAAATTTTGCATGTTTTCCTTTATCTTCATGAGCCTAGTCCCATTTGAGCACTAGGCCCCCTACCTCAAATTTATGGGACCCTGCGGATTTCCCATCGAACCACCTTTTGATCTAGGCTTGGTGAATGGCGAACTTCTCCTTAGTTTTGAACCTTTCTTCCTCTAGTTTCACCAGGGTATCGATACGACTTTGTATAGATGGGCAAGGGGTGCCTTGTGACTCTTGGGATAGCCTAAGGGTGGGGAGATACAGATTGGGAGGCAGGATGGCTTCTTTCTCATAGACCAGGAAATACGGCGATGTGCTTATTGAGGTTTTGGGAGTGACTTGGTCAGCCCAAAGAGCGTTACTGAGGGCGTTATGCCAATTCCTCTGCTGCAAGAGAAAGGTTTTTTTTTATAATACGAATGAGGTTCTTGTTGGTTGATTCTACCAAGCTATTCCCTTGGGGATAGTAATTAGCTTAATGTTTTAACACTATGCTATTTTCTAGAGACAAATTATATAATTTCAAACATGAGAAGTAAGTAGCATTATCAAAAACAAGGGAGGTTGGAACGTCGAACCTCGTGATGATGTTCTACTTAATAAAATATATTACCTCATCGTCATTAACCTTGTGAAGTGGGATTTATTCTACCCATTGAGTGAAGTAGTCGGTGGCTGTGAGTATGTACCTATGTTACTTTGACGAGTGAGGGATGATCTCGCCTATGATGTCCAGACCCCATTGTTGAAAAGGTTCTTAGACTTCTATGGGTTGCAGGGGAGTGGATGACTTTGCCTGCCTACCAACATGCTTTTGGCAGATCGAACACTTTCGTACATAATCATGAGCATCTTTGAATAGAATGGGCCAGTAGAAACCTGCCCGCATAACCTTGTGCACCATGGAGTCGCCCACGTAATGACCTCCTTCCAATCCATCATGTAGATATTTTAGCACCCGTTGGGCTTCATCGTATTCTAGTCATCTTAGAAACACACTAAAGTGATGCTTGTTGAAAAGGTTCCCCTAGACCATCTGATATGAGGATGCTTTCAGTATGATGGCTCTTCTCTATTTAGCAGACATTGCTTCGAGCAAAGACCCTTGTATTAGGTATTGTTTTAAATCAGCATACCATGATGGGGAGTCATGTGAGCTAAGGAGTTCGTTGTGATACATTTCGATTTCGTTCTCCCATCCTTCTATTTCTTGGGCCAATTGATCAGATTCCATGTCCTGAAGATCTGTGGCCTTGGCGACCAGCTTGTTATCGCACAGGTTATCCCGAAGCTCTTGAAGGGATACGGCCGAGGTAACCACAAACCAATCTTTGGATTGCAAGTTCTAGCCCACCTACAATCAGAGAGGGCTCTCTCTTAATGACTTAGCTTTGTTGATGATGATTTTAGGCTAGCTGTTGGGTTTAGTGGGTTTTGTTTTGATTTGGATGGTGTTTGAATGGAAGGAAGATGCATTCAAGCAGAGAGGCAGGCATAGAGTGATAAGTTTCAAACCGTTGGGCATGGAGTCAAGGAGTAGGACTGATGGTGCGTTTTCTTGGTCACAAGAGGAAATGGAGTAGGGAAGCTGCACATTAAACAACATTCAAGCTAAAGCGATGGACTAAAATGTAAGGAATGAGAGGCAATTAAGAATCTCTCAATCAGCTTAACAGAGAGAAAGAGGATGAGCTTTATCTAGGGGCAGTTAAGAATCCCTGGATAAACATCACACATGGTGAATTAGGGCAAATATGAGCCAGATGGAATTCATATTTATGCCTAACACAGACGAAAACATAAAGAAATAGCAGGAATTGAGCATAGAGTGTAAAACAAATTCTAATCTATTCTTTCTTTCTATTGTTTAGATAATGATATATGCATGAAAAAAAATAGAGGTAAGAAGCACTTATTGAGTCATGTATCAGCACAAGAATTCCACAGTCACTCTTCAACCATTAAACACAGTACACAATTCATTCTCCAGGCTCGTAAGCAGTCTTTGATTATAGAAATGATCAAATATACAGTGTGAGTCTCTGCTCAAGCAAACATCTAACCAACAAAAACCAACCCTTGTTACATTGTTTAGGGCCCTCTTTATAGGTAAAATATCCTGAAGTATTTATTACAACCGACCTTAACAGGTCTGTGGGAAAAAAGTGTTTTAAACCTAAACCTGTGCTGGAATTAAATGCAAGTAAATATCCTTTCAGCTATGCCAGAGGCAGCTGGATCAAAATGAGTTAATACGGTGTCTTTGGCGACCTGGTGCAGTGGTTCTGTCATAACTGTGTTTTGAGTTCTGGTCCATTGATCTCATGTGAGTTTTAATGTGAAGTCATTGTGATGATGAGCACTGAGTGGTTCCTTAACTGCTTCTTGAATTTTAAGGATTTCTTTTATTGTTCTATTCACCTCAAGCCCTGAGAAGATGTTCACTGATACACTTCACCGCAACACTGATACTCTTTGACATGGATTTTGGCTTTGCATTTGCTCTGATACTCTTTAATGCCCCAACCGGGTCTCTCTCTTTCTTCGGATACATTAAAAACTGCAAAATCGGGCCTTTTTTGCTCTTTTCGGCGCAAAACCGGCTGAGGAATCAAAAGCTTCCCTAACGATTCTCCAATATGGCCTATTTCCCGTAGCGATGCGCGATTAGCGCTAGGCGCTAATCGCGCATCGAAAACTGCTTCAGAACTTGAATCCGGGCTTCCTAAGATGCTTTTTCATGCTTGCGCTCCTTTCTTTGGCGGGTGATGTCAGCGGTGGGTCCTGGTACGGCAGATGACATCAGCGGGTGATGTGGCAGGATGATGTGGCAGGGCGTTGGATGGTGCGATGCCTTATATGTTTCTGCGATGCTATAGTGGTAGCTGAAATGTTGAGATCTGTGATGAATTTGTAGTTAAATGTGTCTTAATGACAAATCATATTTTAAACAAAGTGTATGAATAAATGGAGGCATGTGGCAAGGAAGTGTTTGCGAAGCGATATGCTCTCCTGATGCAATGACAATGTCGCATCAAAGCAAAAGGAAGTGGCATGCATTTCGGGAACATAACTCTTCTAACCGCCGATCGCCGACTAGCGATATCGCATCGGCGAAAAGGGGAAGGGGCATATATATGTGACGTATAGTATTTGCGATATGCCGATTGTGAAATGGCATCGGCAGGACATCCATCGGGGAGAAACAACAACGAGCCATATTACCTTTGTGACCTCCGATTGCGATAATCACGTCGAAGGGGGTCCACAGGGATCGGAAGAATGTTAAGGCAGTCGGCAAGGGTTGTTTGCGATCGGAGGAAGGGAATATATGGTTTTGAAGAGTATTTGCGGCCTCGGAAGGGGTTCGATAACCTAAAAAGGAAGAATTACATGCTTTGGAAGGAGTCCATTGCATCGGAAGATGGTTTTAAAGGGGGAAGATGAGGGTTTTTGCTATGTTTCAGACAAAATTAGCAATTCCCAAGAAATACTTATGGTTATTTTTCAACCAAGGGGAGGGGATAAGTATGTAGGGGAGTTATTAACATAGTTCTAGTAGGGAATGGGGAGATAGATAGGGAGCTATATAGTAAAGTTAGTGGTTAATATGATCATGATGAGAAAGCGCTAAGTATGTGAATCTTAGGCTGTTAGGGGACAACTGATTCATGAAAGGAATATGAATATTCCTTGAGTAAAGTAGATCTTTATCAAGGTAGTTGATATGAAAATGGTGAAGCTGAGAGATATCAAGCAGATCTTGATCTCTTTGGGAGGTTAGTGAATGATTTGGGGAAGGAGGAAGAATGGGGAGTTAGGCATGCCTCGCTTGAGTCCTTCAAATGGAACTCATCTGATAATTGTGACCTGAACAGATATGATACTTGAAAAATATGGAATTAATCACAAATCAGCATTCTGCAACCTCAACACTACCTGCCCAGCCTACTTGCCTAGAATTTTTTCATCTTTTTGGTTTGGGTGCACTTGGACTTGCAGACCCAGCTTTTCAACTTTTTCCTTTTTTTGTCTTCCTATCTACATCTACACTTATTTCTTCCAAGGGCCCAGATTAAGCAGTTGGGCTCCTTTGCTTCCCTACCTGTCTAAGAATCTGCCAAGATTAAGCTGTTGGGACAGATATTCATTCTCTATATTCTAAAACAGGAAATTGAAACCTAAGGAGACCAGGATTAAACTGTTTGGACCTCCCTTTGGCTGAAAATTGTTCAAAAATGGAATAGTACATCAAAATTGGAACACAGCAGTGGCGTTTGAACTGGTACTTCCTCCTGGCAACCTTCATTGGCCTCTATAGCAAATATGGAACATTGCAGCATGCAAAGTATGACATATTTGGCCCGTAAAAATGTCAATCATGAAATATGAGTAACCTGCTGCAGCAGGAGGCTAACAGTGGCTCCACTTGGGGATGGCTTCTCCTTGTGAAAAGCCAAGAACAGCAGGTCAGACTGCCTTGATCTTCTGTTGTTGCTGTGCACTGAAACTTCTTAGTGCTGAATATTAGATTGATTTGAAATTTTGGATAGAAAACAATGCTTTCCCTCAACTGATTTGCTAGTGAACTGTGAAGCACTGCCTGCTTTCTTCTGCGTGCTTTAGCATCCGGACTGTTATAGAAATAAAATAAAGTGCTGATATGTACAAACATTTATGTACAGAAAATAACACTGCCTATTTTTTCTCAATCAAAAGGGATCATGGTAATGTTTTAACATTCGGCCATTAACAGGGCCTTCCTCAGTTGTGCTGCCATCTAGAGATTTGAGGAAATATGTGTTATTGCCTTGCACAGTGCTGATAATGTATGGACCTTTCCAAAGAAAATCAAATTTTGCATGTTTGCCCTTGTCCTCTCTTCGTGAGTCCCACCTTAGAACTTTGCTGCCAACCCAGAAATCCTCTGCTTTAGCTTTCTTATCAAACATCTTTTTGAGCTTCTCTTGCAACATTTGAGCTCTGTCATACACTTGCTCTCTGGTTTGCTGAAGATGAATGGTTTGATTAACTCTTCTCTGCATGTCATTTGGTTTAGCCTAAATCTCCTGTAACAGTTTGATAGTAGGAATGCCCAAAGATGAAGGAAATCTAGCTTCCATTCCATATAATAGCTCATAAGGGCTCATCCCAATGGATTTCTTGGTTGAAAGTCCGTCTGCCCACAGAGCATTTGTGAGTTTCCTATGCCAGTTCTTTTTGTTTTCCTCTAGCAGTTTCTTTATGATGTTGATGAGGCTTTTGTTGGATGATTCGGCCAAGTCATTACCTTGAGGGTAGTAAGCTGTAGAGTGGCCCAAGGTAATGTGGAATTTATGGCAGAAGTTGATCATCTTTTTGGATTCGAAGGCAGCAGCGTTGTCAGTGATGATTTTCTCAAGGCAGCCAAATCTGGAAAGGATATTGCCCTCAAGGAATTGGATAATGGTGGAGTCATTGGCTTTTCTACATGGGATGGCTTCAATCCACTTAGTGAAATAATCAGTGGCTATTAAAATCCACTTGTGCTGGCCTGAGGAAGAGGGATGGATTTCTCCAATGAAGTCAAGATCCCATTGTTGAAAAGGCTTTTCGGTTGAAATGGGCTTAAGGGGCAAAGGCAGTAAGTTTCTTTTCCCTTCAAAGATTTGGCATTGGTGACATGAAACAACAAATTTCTTGAAATCTACAAATAGAGAGGGCTAATAATAACCAGCCCTTAAAATCTTGTCAGCAGTGGACTTCCAAGATAAGTGTCCTCCACAGTCCCCTGCATGGAACTCTTTCATGTTGCTGTTAGTTTCATTCATGGTCAAACAATTAAGCAATATTCCTTCATGATTTTTCCAAAACAAGGCACCATCTATGACACAAAACTTTGATGATTTCATCCTTAAAAATCTTTTCTTGGTCCTGGACAATCCTAGGGGAGCACACAGGTTTAACAATACAAAGCAAATATCAACATACCATGGGGATTGCAAAAAGGTTTCACTGATCTGTGGAGTCGCCAGCTCCAGTTCATTTTCCAGTTGATTAATGTCTAAGGCTTGGAAATTTGTTTTGGACATTAGTTTGGCTAAACCTTGTCCTTTTTTTAGCTTGGTAGGTTTTATCTCAATGTCATATTCCAGAATGCTGGCAATCCACTTGCCTCTTTTTCCTTCTAGTCCCTCTTGTGTTAATATATCTTTTACGACAGAGTTTGGGACATAGGCAATCACATGGGAGTATAAGATGTAAATTCTGAAGTCTTTGATGGCCTTAACTAGGGCATAAGCCTGCTTTTCCATAATCTGATATTTCAAAGGTGCATCTCTTAAAGCTTGGCTGAAGAAAGCAATTGGCTTTTCATTACCTTGATCATCCTTTTGCAAAAGGACAGCGGCTATGGTGTGCTCAGATGCAAAAGAAAAAATGATAAAATCTTTGTCGAATTACGGACTGGTGAGGACAGGCGTTTAAGGCAGTTTTGATACTCTCAAAAGCTTGCTTGGTTTCAAGAGACCATTTTACCTTGGCATCCTTTTTTAACATATTGCTCAATAGCCTTATTAGCTCGGCTAGGTTTGGGATAAATCTCCTTAGGAAATTGATCTTTCCAAGGAATGCTTGCAGCTCTTTTATGTTTCTTGGATATGGGATTTGGAGGATAACTTGAATTCTTTCAGGATCAATTCTAATCCCATCTTTTGATATGATATGGCCTAGAAGCTTGCCTTCCTCGAGGGCAAACAGGGACTTCTTAGGATTCAAGGAAATGCCATATTTCCTGCATGTCATGAAAATTTGCCTTAGATGCTTAAGGTGCTCTTAGTCAGATTTGGAGAAAGGGGTTAGGTCATCAAGGTAAACAACAAGGAAATCATGTATCTCCTTGGCAAATGCAATATCCATTACCCTTTGAAAGGTAGCACCAGCATTATTTAGCCCAAAAGGCATTTTAACATACTTAAATGTTCCCCACGACGTGGTAAAGGCTGTCTTATCCTGGTCATCCGGGTGAACCAATATCTGATTAAATCCTTAAAATCCATCTAGTAAAGAAATTTTAGATGACCCCACTACTCTTTGCAGGATATGGTCCATTTTGGGCAAAGGATAATGATCTTTTAGAGAGACCTGGTTTAAATTTCTCAAGTCTACACACAGTCTGATCTCTCCTTATTTTTTCCTTGTGGGAACTAAATTAGATACCCATTCAAAAAATCTGATGGGTGCAATGATACCTGCTTCAAACATTTTCTTTATTTCTTTTTCAATGAGGGGAAGAAGCATGGGGTTGATTCTTCTAAGTTTCTTTTTGAATAGTTTTTTATTTGGTTTTAAGGGAATGGTGTGTTGAATTACTGAGGTGTCGTAGGACTTCAAATCCTCATAACTCCAAGCAAATACATCTTGGAATTCTTTGAACAGATCGACATATTTTGGCTTTTGATCAAGAGGCAGATTTTTGGATAATTTAATCATTTTGGGCTTGTTTGCTATTCCTATGTTATGTTCTTCAATAGCGGCATTGATAGGCTCCATTTTTGGTTTCTTGGGAACATCATTATCATCAAACATGTCTTCTAATGGAGTTAGTCAAGCAGGCAAAAAGTCATCCTTTAGGTCAATGAACTTAGCCTCAGCTTTGGCTGTTTCTTCTAAATGCATATGTTTCAGCTCTTGTATGTTTGCATTGTCAAAAATAGCTGAGTTAAGGATTTGTTTAGCTGTTGCAGCTGTTACAACTTGCTGATTTTCTTCTGTTAGCTGTTGGGAATCATTCATGGCATCCATGTCAACATTTGTTTTCGAAAATTCGCCCTCAAGAGTGAGGAAATTGTTAATCTCGGCATCATTTTGAAACACTTGCCAATCTTTAACATTCTTAGGGACCGAGGGTCTATGTTTTATCTCAGCAGTGAAATGGTGATTTGGCTCAAAGGGAAGCTTGCATGTACTAGCAAAAGTTGCTAGGCTGTGAGCATGAATATTATGGTCTCTTGAAATTTTGGCAAACTTAGATTCATTGAAACAATTGAGTATTTCTGTGGCAGCAGCCCTATAAGCTCTCATTCTATTGTCATTGGTAACAAAGTTACCTTTCATTTGTTGTATAATTAAATCGGAGTCACCTAGAATGGAAACTTTTGCAGCTCCTAGGGCTTTGAGCAATTTAAGGCCTAAGAGGAGAGCCTCATACTCTGCCATGTTATTGGTACATCTGAAATTTAATCTATAGGCATGGCCTTCTGCATGATTATCATGGGTATTGTGAATCCATACCCCTGCCCCTGCTCCTAACTTATTGACAGAACCATCAAACTCTAAACACCATGTGATTTCTTGTTTGTGGTTTGTATTAAGAGTTTCAATTATTTGAGGATTGGGCAGACTTACCATTTCTGTTCCGGGAGGTTCTTCTTGCTTGCAGGTTGCCTTGACTATTGTGATTAATTCGTGGTCATGAGCAACCGATTCCTCATTGATGCATGTTTCTTGCTCTAAGGCTAAAGGCTTCTCATCAGTTGGAGGATTGGTGTCATCATTAAATAAAATAAAAGAATCCATATCAGAATGGATTGAGTAAATTGGAAAATTTTGGGGCTTTTCCTCACTACTTACCAAATACTTCATCAGTGTTTCCATGTACAGTCTCTTTGGTTGCCCAAAGACAGATATAGTGGCATAAGAGAGGTCAAGTTGGAGGGATCCTTGGAGTTTTGCTCCCCATGATCTTGATAGGACCATGCCATATTTTGTTGGGATGTCAGCAACTACTACGTCCATTAGGATTGTTTTGTTAGGAAACTGGACTAGAGACACACAAAGGTCTTTGAGTAAGCCTAAACACTTGACTTGACTTGAGTCAAAGGAATATAGATCTTTGTAGGGTCTTGTGACATCAAGGTTTAGCTTTTCCATTACAGCTTTGGGCATAAGGTTATGTGAGGCACCTGAGTCAAACATAGCATTATGCAAGATTTTGTCATGTATGTGCAGACTGACATAAAAGGGTGGGTCAGATCCATATGTTGATTTCCCATTAACTTCTGGACCAAACAACAGCTCAAGGGTATCATCTAAAACATTTACATCATCCCTGACCTCTCGCAGTTGAAGTGACCTTTGAATTTGTTGCCTATAGACATCATGCTTGGCAAGTTCAGAGAGGGGGATGGATATTTTAAGTTTGCCAATTTCTACTTCTAAGTTGAATGGTTTTTCTGATGGATTCTTTGTGTTAAGAGCAACAGATTTCTCCTTGTCAAGAGCGTTTTCTGTGTTTTCTTTTTGAATGCCAGCGTTATGATGAATGATAGCTTGTGGTATGTATGCTTTGGGAAGATTTTTAGGAATGTTGCTTCCCTCTTCTTTTGAGGAAGAAGGAGGCAGAGGCTGGTCAATAGAAGGCTACACATCTGTCATGTCCTCTATAGTTACTTGATGCGGGTTTGGGACAGTCGTATTAGTTGGTTCTGTTATGATCACCTTGCCTTTAATTTTGTTGGGTTGTTTGCTCTCTTTTGTTCTGCTAGGTGCAGGGACATCAATGGTCCTTGTTCTCAACTTATATTGTTTTTGCACCTCATATACAGTAGTATCATAACCTTGTTTAAAATCAAAAGACTCACCAGACTTAGTCTGAAATTGATTCACATCTTGGTAGTCCTGGTCTTCTTGAGTCAGAAAAATTTGTTTCTCATTTTTTGAATCTATCAAGTTCATGTGAGTCTCCTCTGTTGGCTCACTGGAAGTGGATGCTTCCGCATAGTTTTCTTGGAAAGGAGGCCTAATATCATGGTCAGGAGTAGCCCTTCCAGCATTTGGGTTTTGATTTTTTCTGAAATTTGGGTTCCTTATGGCATTGGGCTGTTGTCCTTCCCATGATGTTTTCCTCTCAACATTCTCTACTCTGTCTCCCAGCCTATGGATGCCACTGATAATAGCATCTAGCTTCTGGTCGAAGGCTGAGGGTTCTTCCTTGAAGGTGGTTCTTCTCTCAGTTATTGCTTTGTTTCTTTTGGCAATTAGATTTGCCTCCACACTAACAGCAACATTTTGCATTTCTGCAAGGCTTTGGGGGGCTCTTTCCCTTAATTGGTAAGCCATTTCTACATCAAAACCATCGGGGAATTTGTACAAAGCAAGATCAGGTGGAGGTCTTAAGTTCTATGGTATTGCATTATAAACATTGTTAAATCTTGCACAATAGTCCAAGACAGTCTCCTGAGGGCCTCTTTTGATGTTGTCATATTCAAATAGTATGTGCAGGGGGTCTTTCTTTTTCTCCCATCTGTTGATAAACGACTGGTATAAGGCTTCTAGGTCTCCTATGGAATTCGCTGGGAGTGCTCTAAACCAAGTCCTAACGTTGCTTGTTAGACTTTGAACAAAAATTTTCATTCTCACGCTATCATCGTCAATCTCATAACTCTCAATGTAGTCCTGCATTTTCTTTGTATGCTGAAGGGCTGTGCAGGCACTTGTGCCATCAAAATATTTTATTTTTGTCTGGTAATCTTGAGGCATGGCCCCAGGATTTGCAGGTAGGTGTAAAGGTGCATATCTGTTAGCCATGTTGACAGGGATAAGTGGAAAAACTGGGGCAACTGGGATAACAGGAACAACCGGGGTAATAGGAGTAGTAGTGGTAGTATGAGTAAAGGATGGAGGTGTGGAAGAAGTGCCTGGAGAAGTGGATGAGGAACAAGGGGAACTTGGGGTCGACCGAAATAGGACTTTGATAGGGGTTGGAACACAGCTTGGCTGCACTGTTTCAGGACTAGAAGCGGTAGGGTCTTCTTGTTTCTCTTGTTTTCTAATGATCTTAGGGATTAAATTCAGATTTTCAAAAACAGCTGGGTGATTTGGGTCTGGGTTTGACCTTGTATACCGTGGATCTCTCTTGGGAGCCAACTTCTAGCTTGTTTCTTTGAGGAATTTTCTAAGAATATTGGTTAAACAGAAACTTTCTTCCGCAGTTGAGCTTCAGATTGTATTTGTGAGATTATCTGAGGAGTTCCCCAGTGGAGTCGCCATTATGCTATCACTCAGGTTGTCCCGAAGCTCTTGAAGGGATACGGCCGAGGTAACCACAAACCAATATTTGGATTGCAAGTTCTAGCCCACCTGCAATCAGAGAGGGCTCTCTCTTAATGACTTAGATTTGTTGATGATGATTTTAGGCTAGCTGTTGGGTTCAGTGGGTTTTGCTTTGATTTGGATGGTGTTTGAATGGAAGGAAGATGCATTCAAGCAGAGAGGTAGGCATAGAGTGATAAGTTTCAAACCATTGGGCATGGAGTCAAGGAGTAGGACTGATGGTGCGTTTTCTTGGTCACAAGATGAAATGGAGTAGGGAAGCTGCATATAAAATAACCTTCAAGCTAAAGCAATGGACTGAAATGTAAGGAATGAGAGGCAATTAAGAATCTCTCAATCAGCTTAACAGAGGGAAAGAGGATGAGATCTATCTAGGGGCAGTTAAGAATCCCTGGATAACCATCACACATGGTGAATTAGGGAAAATATGAGCCAGATGGAATTCATATTTATGCCTAAGACAGACGAAAACATAAAGAAACAGCAGGAATTGAGCATAGAGTGTACTTAAACAAATTCTAAGCTATTCTTTCTTTCTGTTGTTTAGATAATGATATATGCATGAAAAAAAACAGAGGTAAAAACCACTTATTGAGTCATGTATCAGCACAAGAATTCCACAGTCACTCTTCAACCATTAAACACAGTACACAATTCATTCTCCAGGCTCGTACACAGTCTTTGATTATAGAAATGATCAAATATATAGTGCAAGTATCCACTCAAGCAAACATATAACCAACAAAAACCAACCCTTGTTATATTGTTTAGGGCCCTCTTTATAGGTAAAATATCCTGAAGTATTTATTACAACCGACCTTAACAGGTCTACGGGAAAAAGTGTTTTAAACCTAAACCTATGCTGGAATTAAATGCAAGTAAATATCCTTTGGGCTGTGCCAGAGGCAGCTGGATCAAAATGAGTTAATATGGTGTCCTTGGCGATCTAGTGCAGTGGTTCTGTCATAACCGTGTTTTGAGTTCTGGTCCATTGATCTCATGTGAGTTTTAATGTGCAGTCATTGTGATGATGAGCGCTGAGTGGTTCCTTAACTGCTTCTTGACTTTTAAGGATTTCTTTTACTGTTCTATTCGCCTCAAGCCCTGAGAAGATCTTCACTAATACACTTCGCCGCAACACTGATACTCTTTAACATGGATTTTGGCTTCACATTTGCTCTGATACTCTTTAATGCCCCAACCGGGTCTCTCTCTTTCTTCGGATACATTAAAAACTGGAAAATCGGGCCTTTTCTACTCTTTTTGGCGCAAACCTGGCTGAGGAATCAAAATATTCCCTAAAGATTCTCCAATATGGCCTATTTCCCGTAGCGATGCGCGATTAGTGCTAGGCGCTAATCGCGCACCAAAAACTGCCTCAGAACTTGAATCTGGGCTTCCTAAGATGCATTTTCGTGCTTGCGCTCCTTTCTTTGGCGGGTGACGTCAGCGGTGGGTCCTGGTATGGCAGATGACGTCAGCGGGTGACGTGGCAGGATGACATGGCAGGGCGTTGGATGGTACGATGCCTTATATGTTTCTACGATGCTATAGTGGTAGTTGAAATGCTGAGATTTACGATGAATTTGTAGTTAAGTGTGTCTTAATGACAAATCATATTTTAAACAAAGTGTATGAATAAATGGAGGCATGCGGCGAGGAAGTGTTTGCGAAGCGATATGCTCTCTTGATGCAATGGCAATGTCGCATCGGAGCAAAAGGAAGCGGCATGCATTTCGGGAACATAACTCTTGTGACCGCCATTCGCCGACTAGCGATATCGCATCGGCGAAAAGGGGAAGGGGCATATATATGTGACGTATAGTATTTGCGATACGCCGATTACGAAACGACATCCATCGGGGAGAAACAACAACGAGCCATATTACCTTTGCGACCTCCGATTGCGATAATCACGTCGGAGGGGGTCCACAGGGATCGGAAGAATGTTAAGGCAGTCGATAAGGGTTGTTTGCGATCGGAGGAAGGGAATATATGGTTTTGAAGAGTATTTGTGGCCTCGGAAGGGGTTCGATAACCTAAAAAGGAAGAATTACATGCTTTGGAAGGAGTCCATTGCATCGGAAGATGGTTTTAAAGGGGGAAGATGAGGGTTCTTGCTATGTTTCAGACAAACTTAGCAATTCCCAAGAAATACTTATGGTTATTTTTCAACCAAGGGGAGGGGATAAGTATGTAGGGGAGTTATTAACATAGTTCTAGTAGGGAATGGGGAGATAGATAGGGAGCTATATAGTAAAGTTAGTGGTTAATATGATCATGATGAGAAAGCGCTAAGTATGTGAATCTTAGGCTGTTAGGGGACAACTGATTCATGAAAGGAATATGAATATTCCTTGAGTAAAGCAGATCTTTATCAAGGCAATTGATATGAAAATGGTGAAGCTGAGAGATATCAAGGAGATCTTCATCTCTTTGGGAGGTTAGTGAATAATTTGGAGAAGGAGGAAGAAGGGGGAGTTAGACATGCCTCGCTTGAGTCCTTCAAATGGAACTCGTCTGATAATTGTGACCTGAACAGATATGATACTTGAAAAATATGGAATTAATCACAAATCAGCATTCTGCAACCTCAACACTACCTACCCAGCCTACTTGCCTAGCATTTTTTCATCCTTTTGGTTTGGGTGCACTTGGACTTGCAAACCCAGCTTTTCAACTTTTTCCTTTTTTTGTCTTCCTATCTACATCTGCACTTATTTCTTCCAAGGGCCCATATTAAGCACTTGGGCTCCTTTGCTTCTCTACCTGTCTAAGAATCTGCCAAGATTAAGCTGTTTGGACAAATATTCATTCTCTATATTCTAAAATAGGAAATTGAAACCTAGGGAGACCAAGATTAAACTGTTTGGACCTCCCTTTTGCTGAAAATTGTTCAAAAATGGAATAGTACATCAAAATTGGAACACAGCAGTGGCGTTTGAACTAGTACTTCCTCCTGGAAACCTTCATTGGCCTCTGTAGCAAATATGGAACATTGCAGCATGCAAAGTATGACATATTTGGCCTGTAAAAATGTCAATCATGAAATATGAGTAACCTGCTGCAGCAGGAGGCTAACAGTGGCTCCACTTGGGGATGGCTTCTCCTTGTGAAAAGCCAAGAACAGCAGGTCAGACTACCTTGATCTTCTGTTATTGCTGTGCACTGAAACTTCTTAGTGCTGACTATTAGATTGATTTGAAATTTTGGACTGAAAACAACGCTTTCCCTCAACTGATTTGCTAGTGAACTGTGAAGCACTGCCTGCTTTCTTCTGCGTGCTTTAGCATCCGAACTGTTACATAAATAAAATAAAGTGCTGATATGTACAAACATTTATGTACAGAAAATAACACCGCCTATTTTTTCTCAAACAAAAGGGATCATGGTAATGTTTTAACATTTGGCCATTAACAGGGCCTTCCTCAGTTGTGCTTCCATCTAGAGATTTGAGGAAATATGTGATATTGCCTTGCACAGCGCTGATAATGTATGGACCTTTCCAAAGAAAATCAAATTTTGCATGTTTTCCCTTGTCCTCTCTTCGTGAGTCCCACCTTAGAACTTTGCTGCCAACCCAGAAATCCTCTGCTTTAGCTTTCTTTATCCAAATCTTTTTGAGCTTCTCTTGCAAACATTCTGAGCTCTGTCATACCACTTGGCTTCTCTGGTTTTGCTGAAGATGAATGGTTTGATGTACCCACCTCTTCTCTGCATGTCATTTGTTTCAGCCCTGACATCTCCTGTACACAGTTTGATCTAGTAGGAATGCCCAAGATGAAGGAAATTATGGCTTCCATGCCCATATACTAGCTCATAAAGGGCTCATCCCAATGGATTTTTGGTTGAAAGATTCTGTCTGCCCGCAAAAGCATTTGTGAGAATCTTCTATCGCCAGTTCTTTTTTGTTTTCCTCTATGCAGTTTTCTTTATTGATGATTGAATGAGGCTCTTTTGTTTGGGTGTTTCGCGCCAAGCCATATACCTTGAGGGGTTAGTAAGCTGTAGAGTGGCCAAGGTAATGTGGAATTTATGGCAGAAGTTGATTCATCTTGTAGTGATGATTTTCTCAGGGCAGCCAAATCTGGAAAGGATATTGCCCTCAAGGAATTGGATAATGGTGGAGTCATTGGCTTGTCTACATGGGATGGCTTCAATCCACTTAGTGAAATAATCAGTCGTTGTTAAAATCCACTTGTGCTGGCCTGAGGAAGAGGGATGGATTTCTCCAATGAAGTCAAGACCCCATTGTTGAAAAGGCTTTTTGGTTGAAATGGGCTTAAGGGGCAAAGGCAGTAAGTTTCTTTTCCCTTCAAAGATTTGGCATTGGTGACATGAAACAGAAAATTTCTTGACATCTGTAAATAGAGAGGGCCAATAATAACCAACCCTTAAAATCTTGTCAGCAGTGGAATTCCAAGATAAGTGTCCTCCACAGTCCCCTGCATGGAACTCTTTCATGATGTTGTTAGTTTCATTCATGGTCAAACAATTAAGCAATATTCCTTCATGATTTTTCCAAAACAAGGCACCATCTATGACACAAAACTTTGATGATTTCATCCTTAAAAATCTTTTCTTGGTCCTGGACAATCCTGGGAGAGCACACAGGTTTAACAATACAAAGCAAATATCAGCATACCATGGGGATTGCAAAAAGGTTTCACTGATCTGTGGAGTTGCTAGCTCTGGTTCATTGTCCAGTTGATTAATGTCTAAGGCTTGGAAATTTGTTTCGAACATTAGTTTGGCTAAACGTTGTCCGTTTTTTAGCTTGGTAGGTTTTATCTCAATGTCATATTCCAGAATGCTGGAAATCCACTTGCCTCTTTTTCCTTCTAGTCCCTCTTGAGTTAATATATCTTTTAAAACATAGTTTGGGACATAGACAATCACATGGGAGTATAAGATGTAAATTCTGAAGTCTTTGATGGCCTTAACCAGGGCATAAGCCTGCTTTTCCATAATCTGATATTTCTAAGGTGCATCTCTTAAAGCTTGGCTGAAGAAAGCAATTGGATTTTCATTACCTTGATCATCCTTTTGCAAAAGGACAGCGGCTATGGTGTGCTCAGATGCAAAAGAAAAAATGATAAAATCTTTGTCGAATTGCGGATTGGTGAGGGCAGGAGTTTGAGTCAAGGCAGTTTTGATACTCTCAAAAGCTTGCTTGGTTTCAAGAGACCATTTTACCTTGGCATCTTTTTTTAACATGTTACTCAATAGCCTTATTAGCTCGGCTAGGTTTGGGATAAATCTCCTTAGGAAATTGATCTTTCCAAGGAATGCTTGCAACTCTTTTATGTTTCTTGGATATGGGATTTGGAGGATAGCTTGATTCTCTTCAGGAATCAATCTCATTCTCTAACTTATACCCTATTTTTTGATATGACTTCATGGACCCTAGAAGCTTTCATTCCTCGGGGCATAACAGGGACTCTCTTAGAGATTCAATGGGAAATGCCAATTATTTCCTGCATTGTCATTGAAATATTTGCCTTAGTATGCTTAAGGTGCTCTTGGTCAGATTTGGAGAAAGGGGTTAGGTCATCAAGGTAAACAAAAAAGAAATCATGTATCTCCTTGGCAAATGCAATATCCATTTCCCTTTGAAAGGTAGCACCAGCGTTCTTTAGCCCAAAAGGCATTTTAACTTACTTAAATGTTCCCCACAGCGTGGTAAAGGCTGTCTTATATTGGTCATCCGGGTGAACCAGTATCTGATTAAATCCTGAAAATCCATCTAGTAAAGAAAATTTAGATGACCCCACTACTCTTTGCAGGATATGGTCCATTTTGGGCAAAGGATAGTGGTCTTTTAGAGAGACCTAGTTTAAATTTCTCAAGTCTACACACAGTCTGATCTCTCCTGATTTTTTCCTTGTGGGAACTAAATTAGATACCCATTCAGAAAATCTGATGGGTGCAATGATACCTGCTTCAAACATTTTCTTTATTTATTTTTCAATGAGGGGAAGAAGCATGGGGTTATGCGAATAAATTGATGTTTGGGGCTATTGTTGAGGGATTTGATCCCCTGGGGATTTTGGGTGGAAACCCTAGCAAACTGAAAGTTGTCTAAACAGAGAAACACACATTCACACAGTCATTACGCTATAATAAGCAAATTCTAAAGTAAGAAGGGCGTACCTCAGGTCCTATGTTCAAGAAGTTCCTCAAGGGTCCAAACCCCTCTTCAAGTCCCTTTCGCTCCCTTGTCCTGCAAAACAACCAATTCGAAAGAATGCAGCAGTATATGGACAAAGACTTATATAGAAATCATCTTTATGTTATAAAAGAAGGAAGTTAGTTATGAACTTTAAACAACCATTCATACATGAAATTCAAATATGAACATCATAAACATAAAGAAGAAGCATATCGGGAACCAAGGCGTGTTTCTTTATTATAGACAAATAGAATGTACAAAAGGAGTAATATCATCTGAGTAACCTTTCGCAGGCTCCAAGCAAATCTTCCTTCCGGATCTGTCTCGCCTCAAGCCTCTAGCATATCTCCTTCCAAGACTCACTCCATGATGCCATAACTAGTGGATGAACATCAAATCACAAGGAAACAATGGTTTCCTTTACAAATGGGGGAAGTGCAGAAGGCACAAGGGTCTTCAGACCTGGTTAGGGGGGAAATCTCAGTATAATAACCTTTCTCTCTCTTCTCTCCTCCCTTAGGCTTTCCCTTTGATGTCTTTTTATACCAATCCCAAAGTAGTTTTTTAGTTAGGAGTTGGTTGGGAGCAGTTGGGCCACGGGCACTAATAGGTGATCAGTAGGTAAAACCCACGATCTCCACCCAAAAATAAGGAGTTTTATATTTTTTAAAGTGTTTTAATAAATATACGCGGGTTGGGTATATATGGACCCGCGTATACACGCGTTTAACTGAGGGCAATGTCGCGTACAAGGAATAAAACATTGTTTTTTAAATTTGGGACCAGGTCTGGAAGGAGGGGTGGCCCTAGGCCATGAGTGCAGCATCACAAACCATAATAGTGAGATTTGGATCTATAACATATGCCACCTAATATATGAGGTCAGAAGGGGAACATGATGGTCGAAATATATTAAGCAAGTACATGGAAAGGAAATCTGCCAAAAACCGAGAAGTACTTCACTAGAATTCAGCCTGCCAAGCCACAAAAGGAGATCAAAAAGAAACACCGTCTGAGGCGGGCATACCCATTCTCAGAGAAAGCAAAGCATGTCTGCATATCAAGTGCAAGCGGATCCACTAAGTATACAAGTATAAATGACTGGAAAATACATAATGGATCATCTGATCATGATCGAACAAGTACATGTCTGAATATTACATATAAGATTGTCAATGATGCTGAAAAATACAACGGATCACTGATATCAAAGACTGATCCCAAAAAGGTACCAACTGAACATGATGGAAAGGGATGGTACTACACTGCAAACTCAGGTGACAGCATATAGAATGTCACCATGACTGACTGCAACATATAAGGTGGAGTGGTATCAACTAGCAGCAACAGGAGCAACTG
>APFE030359072.1:0-13339 GCA_000404065.3 Pinus taeda
CAATTTCTTTTTTAAAATTTCAATTCTTTTTTTATTTTTATTTTGTTCTTATTTAAAAAAAAAAAAGTTAACATCCTTATCGGGACAAGGAAACTACTACCCCAACGAGTGGACCTTCAGGATAGCTTGGGACAAAAGGGCAAAGACTGAACCCTCTTTCAGAAGGGGAAATAGTTGAAGAAACTATAGATAGTCAAAGAGAAGAAAGGTTAGTTAGCCAGCAAACTTTCCCATTGGGAGGAACATCCACTAGCTCATTAGAAAGACAAGAGAGTGCAAAAGTATCATCCCTTAGGCCACTAGGTAAAAGCCCTTAGATATCAAGAAAACATTCATAGAAATAAAGGCCAGGTATGATCCATGGAGGCTTCAAATTTACAATCAATATTTAAAAATGGCCCCCACAAATTAGCAAAGATTAATGTCAGCCTATGACATTAAAAAAGGCAAAATGATAATGAGCTACTTCAAGCCAAAGGTACAACTACCTCAATCAACAGCAGATTACCTCAGAACAAATTTGGAAGTCTTAGCAAAGGATATTCATCCTATGGATCAAATTGAACTGCATAAACAAACTGGAGAAATGATTTATTCAATCTTAACTAGTAAGGCAATGATGGCCCACAGGCTACAAAATTATTTGGATAATACAACTGCCAAGCTAAACATAGAAAAAGCCTCCTCCGAGGCTAAATATAACAGAATAAAGTCATTATAAGAAATCATCATTGGATTAGGACATGATACCAAAGATGTGAAGGGTATAGAAGCATTAATCAAAAATAAGGATGAAGATATTGCTGCCTTGAGGAAGCAGCTAACGCTACCTCCTTCAAGGCATCCACAAAATGATGAGGTCATAAAGCAAAAATATGAAGAAGAGATGATGGATCTCCTCTTAAAACTCAATGAAATATTGAATGAAATAGAGAAGACATTAGAAAAATCACTGAAGGACAAGCAGGGAGAGTCAACCTCTCATCCTCCTAATGTAATACCAATAGTCTCAACAACAGTCCCTTCCACAATTGGAACAACACTAGCTCCAAACATCCCAATAGCCACAACAAAGGTGGTTATAGGTACAACAACCACGGGAACAACACAGGGCAACAGTGCTAATTTGAGCACAGAGGAATTAATAAAGTCAGTGGAGGACATGAAACTACATGTTTCAGAGCTAAAACAGGTAAAAGAACAATTTGCTAAGATGGAAAGAAACTATGATCTCTCATAGGTAAACATTGTGGAAAAAATAAGGGAGATTAAAGCATTAGAAAATAAAGTGAAAACATTAGAAAAAGATCTCACTTTTGACAAGCCTCTCGCAGAAATAAAGAGAATTCTTTGGGCCAACATCACTTAATCCATAAATGATGTTTGGCCATCCATTCAAGTAATTTTTGACCAGACTAATCTAGTGAAGTCAGCACAGGAAGAAATTCAAAAGACAAATGCACAATTAGGACAAATTCCTAATGAATCCAACAGGCTCATACATTTTTTGAATACCAAGAATAGTGAATAGCTCGAAGCACTTGGCATCGCAGATAGAACAAAAACCATTTTGGAAATCAAAAGGGTGCTAACCAAGAAAACTTTGATGTAGAATTTGGAAAAAAGATGTCATAATATGCTGGTAGAGATTAATGCTTTCATGGAGAAGTTTGCCATTTTGCAAAATAAAGGGTTGCGAAGTCCTTTAGTGATTAATGACATATTAATTAAGGATAGAGATTATGTAGATAAATTGAATAAATATGTTGGCAATAAAGCTAGCTCATCAACAAGTGCATCAAGAATAAAAACACTCCCCACAGGCCAAGTTCTCTATGACAGCTTAGAGAACTTATTCTATGTCAAGCATGAGCTGAAACACTTTTTCCCAATTCAGCCCACATTCTTCAGATATATAGAGACAGATGAAACTCTTAGAAGGCTTCAGAAAACTAGAATACCACAGCCAAAATGGTGGGAAGAAATGCTTGAAATTTTATAATTAATCTATGGTGAAAGGTGAATTCTGATTTTTACTCTAGTCAAAGGGATAAAAAAAGGGATGAGAAGAGATCAAGAGTTAAAGAGTATCAGACACAAGTAAAGTGTATCAGTAGAAACATCAAAACAGAGTAGCCAACATAGAGTTACTAAAGAAGACAACAGCAAGCCAAATCATAGGGCCTGCCTCCAGCACACTCAGCAAAAATAGGAACAGTAGAACATCAGTTTAGTTTTTCTCTTATCTTCGAGACTAGTTGTCTCTATTTTCTTATAACCTATTCATAGTCATCCTAGAATATATCTCACTCTGTTATGAGATATTTTTCGTAAATTCTTTTTTATAAATACTTCCTCAATTGGAGTATCAAGTGTGGATTCTTAGACATTGCTGTAATATTGATTATTTTGGGATAAAGTGTTGTTGGACCAACTTTTGTATGGCTTGTTGGATAAAGGATTGATGCAAAGGACTTTCCACAGATTTCTCGAATCAAGCACCGGATCAATAAGTCCTCTATACCCTGTGTTTTAATGTTTTCCTTGTTTCTTATATAATCTATGTTTCATATTTGAATGATAAACGAAAAAGAATAATTCGAAATATGCTTGATTTCACTCTGTGTTCAATCATTATTATTCTCTATGTTTTCTTCTGAATTAGGATAAACAGTGAAATATTAATTGCTCCTATTTTCTAGTTCGTTCATTTTGATTATTTATTAAAGAATACTTAACTGCATTTTATTAGTAATTAGTCAAGTTCCCTTTTCAAATAGTTTGAAGGATTCTTAACTGCCCTTCACCCATTTTGAAACCATTCCATTTATTCTAAGTCTTTATTTGTTCCCTGTTTGACCATCTTGCCCTGTGAAAGCATCCTTTGATAAGAAACCTCATCCAATTAAGCCATTTTCTTTGACTCCATTAGCCCAATGGCCTAAACTAGTCAGTCCTACCCCTCTGCTATTGAATTTCACCACCCAAACTCAAAAAAACTCCTAAACTTCACAACTAGCCTAATATCTTTCAAAACAAAGCTAAAACTTAAAGAGAGAGCCCTCTGTGGATATAGATTGGCTAGATTCTGTATCTAAAAGACGGTTTGTGCTTACCTCAGATCCTTTTCCTCTTCTCAACAACTTCAAGGAAAATCTGAACGATAGCATAGTGGCAACTCCACCAGGGATCTGAGTAATTTGCTTTTTACTATTGTTTACTTTATAAACTACAGATGGTGCCTGAAGTTAGCTAGGTAGCCTTTGAACTGCTCTTGCTTTGCAATTGCATAAGTAAATGAATGTTTCTTCAGTCTGTCTCCGGTCTAGTTTATGAATTGAACATCTAGTTTCAAATACTTGATCAATTCGTCTTATCAAATAAGTCTTTAAGAAAATTCAAATCCCATATCTCAAGCCTCTTAAAGAGATCGTTCAATTTGTATTGTCAAACACATTTAGAGAAAAAAAAATCAAAAAATACACCTAGAAACCTAGCTTCAGAAAGGATTCATTACACCAGAGCTAATCCTGATCTAAATCCACCACCTGTGTTTGAAAATCCCAATCTGATTCCTAGGATTCTTAGGAGACAAGAAAGCCAAGACAGTTCTACTAGTTCTCGGCCTCCATACAGATCAAGATCCTATCCTCTGAAGTGGATTTACATTGAGGACGAACCCTTCGATGAATTTTTTGAAACCTCTTTATTCCTAACCTTTTCTAACTCTCGGTTAGCACACAGAGTTCATGACCCAATATTTATTGAAAACTTACAACTTGAAGTTGTCACTTCACATCTTGACAAACATTTACAAAACTACATTCAATCTAAGCTTACCTCTGAAGGAACAATAGGAACACCAAAACTTTCTGTGATCACTACAACCTTTCCAGGTTCATCATCATCACCTTAGACATCCCAACCTCAAGCCACCCCTTCCACCCCTCCATCCACCACTCGAAGACCAACCCCAGCTGTTGTTTCAACCCAATCTACTGCAATGGCAAACATATATACTCCTCTGGTATTACCTACCAACCCAGGGGCTATGCCCCAAGACTATCAAAGTAAGATCACTCCTTTTGATGGCTTTGGTACTTATAGTGCACAATAATATACCAAAAATATGACACACTACTTTGAGATATATGAAATTGATACATATGCTGTCAGAATGAGAATATTTGTTCAAAGTCTGACTGGAGATGTTAGAACCTAGTTTAGAGGCCTTCCTGCAAATAGTATAAATAACCTAGAAGCTCTTTATAGAACATTCTTAAATAGCTGGGAAAAGAAGAAAGATCCTCTCCAGATTCTATCAAAATATGAAAACCTAAAGAGAGGAACACAAGAAACTGTGCAAGATTACTACAATAGGTTCAATAATGTTTACAATGCTATTCCTTGAAATCTCAGACCTCCTCCAAATTTGGCATTGATCATATTTTCTGATGGATTTGATTCTATTATGGCATACCAACCTAGGGAGAGAGCTCCTCGAACTTTAGAAGATATGCAAAGTATAGTTGTCAGTGTTGAACCCAACCTGATATCCAAACGAGCTAAAGCCAGAAGTGGAAGGAGGATACCTTTGAAAGAAGAACCTTCAGCCTTTGAACAGAAATTGGATGCCACTATTAAAGGAATGGATAGGGTAGGAGATAGAGTAGAAACAATCAAGAGGAAATCCCCTTGGGATGGTCAACTGAGCAATACTCGAAGAAATCCAAATTTTAGGAAAAACCAAAAGCAGAACAATGGAAAGACTGGGCCTGACCAAAATATTAGGGCCCCATTCCAAGAAAATTATGCTTAAGCCTCAACTTCTGATGAACTGACAGAAGATACTCAAATCAATTTGATGGGACTCAACAATGAAAAACAATTTTTATTGACCCAAGAGGATGAAGAAGCTCACATTCTTAAACAATTCCAAACTCAGTCACATGAATCATTTGATTTTAGGAAGGGATATGATATAGCCATTTATGAAGTCCACAAGCAATATAATCTGAGGAGTAGAATAATTGATGTCCCTGAAACAAACAGACATAAAAATACAAAACAACCCAACAAAGGTAAGATCAATACCACCCTTGTACATATTCTTTCTAGAATAGACCCTAACCCTGCTAACCCAATTATTGAAGATGTATCCGATAATCAACCCAATAATAGTATATATCGATGACATAATATTTGGTAGTGACGTGGAACAATTGGGGAATCAATTCAAAAAATGTATTTAGTCACATTTAGAAATTTCCATCATTAGTGAGTTGTCCTTATTCCTAGGTTCGCAAATCTCATAGTCTCCAAGTAGAGTGTTCATCTCTCAATCCAAATACATTCAAGAAACTCTGAAGAAGTTTGGAATGGGATATTGAAATCTAGTGATCACACCTATGGTTACAGGCTACAAATTATGAAAAGAAGATGAAACAACAATGGTAAATTAGATTGTATATAGACCGACAATATGAAGCTTGTTGTATGTTACAGCTTTGAGGCTAGACATCATGCAAGTTGTGGGCCTTGTGGTCATATTTCAGGCCTTCCCTCATGAAATTCATGTTTTTGATCTCAAAGGGATTTTCAAATATCGTAAAGGAACAACAAAATATGGATTGTGGTACGATAAGAGCAAAGAATTTAATTTGAAGGTCTACACTGATGTTGATTAATATGGAAGTCTTGATGACAGAAACATAACCTCCTATGGAGCCTTCTTCTTGGGCAAATTCTTGGTGTCATGGGTCAACACGAAACAAGCATCCATTTCTTTATTAACTGTTAAAGCAGAGTATAATGTTGCTACTACCTGAGTCACAAAAATTATAGGGATGAAGAATACCTTAGAATATACTCAAGTAGATTCTACTGATCCTATTCCAATCATATGTGATAATAGAACTGCCATCAGTATCTATAAAAACCATGTCATGCATTCGAAGACCTAGCATTTTCTTATCAACTTCCATTTCTTAAGGAAAAACATTGCAACCAATGTTTTCAGACTTGAATACATAGCCACTAAATATTACCTTTTAGATATATTTACTAATCCACTCACAAGAGAACCATTTGAATATCTTAGGAAATAGTTAGGAGTTTTTACTCCTTCCAAATGACTCCATTATGGTAGATGTTGGCAGCCACTCATCATGTGGGAATGATGGAAGAGTAGGTTGCAATGGTTTAGGGGGCATATTCAATAATTATTCGTTTCCATTGATGCCAAAGCGGGAGAATATTACTGGGGCATCAAATAATACCATGCCTAGATTCAAGGGGAGATTAATCGGAGAAGAGAATGCCTAGCTTTAGGGAGAGCATATTATCTTTCCGTCAATGCCAAAGGGGGATATTGTTGGACAATTGGCGTTTGTCTAGATTTCTAGTGGTTATGAGTCTATTGTTTTTAATGTCAACCAGATTAGCAGAGTGATTAGGACTAGAGGAGGAATCCCATGGTTGATGCAATGCTCTATAGAGAATCGTCATAGTGGCTAGTTGACTAGAGAAGCCATAACACTATGACTATGGTGATTGGGTGTTCAAGATTCTAGGCACAAGAAAAAGAGTCAAGGAGAAAAGAGTTGAAACAATTTTTCTATAATTTAGTAGGTATCATAAGGGACCAAAGACTACATTGAACATTCTTCATTGGCAAGTGCTCTAAAATATCTTTCCAATGGTGTGTTGATGTCCAAAAATGGCCTCCTGTATCAAATGTTATGGTTTGTCGAAGTCAGGATCTTGAAGTCCCAAGCAAGCCAAAATATCGGCAATTAGTAGAGATTTAGGATGAATATCGGAGTTCAGAGGTCAGAGCATATTGGGATATCAAAGTTTGGAGGTTATTGAAATATCATAAATTTGAAGCCATCAGAACCTTAGAACTTCTTAACACTTGAAGTTACAATATATTGAACTCTCGATGTTGTTAAAAGCTCTTATGGATGCGTAGCATATTTAAGAAAGGACTTTGTTACAAAACCAATGCTTGTTGGGACCTATTCTCTCTCCTCTAGTAGGACACGTGGTGGTATGTGATTAGCTCTAAGAAGCTACAATGAAAATTGACATCAGCAGGAATTGACAGTACAGTGGACATGTGACAACTTTTTTTGGAATTTTAGACGGCTCAATAGGGAAAATTAGGGTTCATGAAACTCAAAGTCGGTTTATCCTTGTTGGGTACTTTCATAGACTTCCCCTTTGGTTCTTCCTAGTCTCCCAACCTCCCCTCTTATCCGACCTCTACGATAGAACCTACATATTATTTGAAGATTGCAACATTATTGGTTAGGGCAACCATCAAGAGGCTCACCACAATAGGGTTTATATCTCTAACTTATGCTTCTAGCTGCACAAACATTTCATTTGTAGGATCTTGATGGTTATTAAAATATTTATCTGCCATGGATAGGGTTTTATGACTTTCATATTAATAGATATATATACCTTGTAACTCCCACAATATATCTAAATAAATGTTCTATATATGATCCATAAAGTGGCATGGATATTCAAGTAGATAGTTCATCACAACAAATATACTATATTGTTTGTAAAAATATAAAATCTACACTTTGAGGGTTAACTTTTCCTTGTATTTATGGATTTGTTAAATATGGTGTCATGGTTATATATGGAATATATGAAATATGGAAAATAGATAACATACATGAATACAATTAGTAACAAATATAAGGATTAAATATTTGATTTAGGAAAAACTTATGGGGAAATACGTAGTTGGAAGGTGAGGTTATTGTACTATCTCTTCCCTTGAATGTAAATGGATGTATGTAAAAAGAAGTGAGACCACGGGATCATGGGATAATATAGAATACAAACCCTTTCTATTTTCTCTTTTTCTATCCACTCTCAACTACAACACTTGTGCATGAAACAAAAAGCACTCAACTAGAATAAAATATATTTTCCTCCTAGTTTCCTAATTATATCGTAACTTGACAATGAGCAAGGAGTTAAATTTTCCCCATTCAACCCTTAACATGAGTTACAACTTGACCCTTCTAGAGTATTCTTTATAGTTCCCATGCGATTATCTCCTTTTCAATGAGTAACAAGGGTAGATGTGGCATTTTCTCAAATTATGCATGTTAATTTTGATAGGTCAACATCCAAAAGGAGTAATGGCATCAATGTCTAAATTATGGAATCTAGGTCCAAAGTAATATTGATAACTTAAAAGGTATTTAAGGCCTAAAATTAATGCCTCCTCATGTTTTCATCCAAATTTTTGAAACTCAATCAATTTCTAAAAATGACCTTGCAAGATGATTCCTCAATTTTTTCCACTCAAAATGCAACCAGTTATATGAAAAATAATATATTGATCTAATTCACATCATTTTCATTTTTAAAAATTTTCACTCAAGGAGTCATGGGTAGTGTGCTTTCATGGGCCTTATTAAAACATGAATTCTTAATCTAAAAAAACTCATTTATACTACTTAGTTTGGATTTTATAGTCCAGTACAAAATTCATAATATGTACCTAAATGTCCCTTGGAAGCTTTGCAAACTCACTATAAAATTCAAATTGTGACTTGGATGGGAAAGTTGTTGGTTTTGTTGGACTCCTAGCACGTATTTACATCTATTAATACCTCTATCCAAATGACTCTACACGTTGAGTAAATGATTTATTTGAGGATGTTTATACTTAGGATTTCTTCAGTAAATATATTCAAAATTTTCACAGGGGGTTGGACATTGTAGAATGCTTGCTCAAGAAAACATTGGTAGTGTGATTGCGTGGGACTTTTCTAAATAAAAATACTTGATATTACAAAACTTTTTTATGCTACTTGGTAAGGTTTTATACCGTTAGAGATAATCACTTTATCCTTAAATGTCTGTTGGAAGTGAGTTGTAACTTGCCATAAAATTCAGAGCAAGACTCAAATGGTAAAACCACTAGTTTTTTTAGACTCATCGCACTAAGTTACAACTATGGACACCCTCCACCCCCGATTTATTACATAGGTTGAAAAATGACTTATTTGGGGACCTTCACATCAAGAGTTTTTTTCCGATAAAGATCAATTCAAAATTTCTCCAAGGGTTGGAATTTGAATAAAACATACTCGAGCAATTATAGCTAGTGTTCTTGCATGGACCTTAACCAAAAAGATAATCTTGAGCTCACGAATTCTTTTCTTCTTATTGGTTCTAGTTGTATTCCCTTGGAAAAAATTCACAATATGTCCTTAAATAGACCTTGGAAGCAAGTTGTAGCTCACCATAAAATTCAAACCGAGACTCAAATGGGAAAATTGTTGTTTCCTTTAGACTTTTGGTATTGAGATACAACTAGGGACACCCCCACACACTAAATCCACAGTTCAAAAATTGAATTTTTTGAGGATCTTTAGATCTATGGTGTTATTGACAAAAAATCAATGTAAATTTTCCGTAAGGGTTTGGATTTTGCAAAATTCTCTCAAGCCTTGTGGGTAGCTTTCTCACATGGGCCTTTGATAAATAAATTTTTTCAAAATTTATGTAACTTTTTTTTGTAGTTTGGTTTGGTTTTTATACAAACAAACAATATTCACAATATGTCCTTAAATGAATCTAGCAACTATGATGCAATTGGATATAAAATAAAAATCAAGACTCAAATGGGGAAACTATTGGTTTGAGTGGAATTATGGCAATACGTTATAGCTTGGGAAACAACACTCCTAGGATTTCAAAGGCTATAAAATGATTTATTGAGGATATTTGAAGCTACGGTTTACTAAAGGCCAACAAAAATATTGCAGGGGTGGCTTTTGCAAAATACTCACTCAAGCGATGATGAGTAATGTTCTTGCATGTTCGTTGGGAAAAAACACTTTCCTTAGCTCACGAAACTCAATTTTGGTACTCTGTTTTGTTTTTACACCGTCAGACAAAATTCACATTATGTATTTGAATGACTCAACGAAGTGAGATGAAACTATCCATAAAATAAAAACTAAAACTCTATTTGGTAACTATCAATTACGTTGGAGTCCTAGCACCAATTTACATCTAGGAGCACCCACCTCATAGCCTCTAATAGGCCAAAAAATGATTTATTATATGTCTTTGTAGGTAGGGTCTTGTTTAGTAGACGGTGATGAAAATTTGACACAAGGTGTTGGATTTTACGAAACACTTTAAAGAGTAGAACCTGTATACATTTGTCAAATTTTTTTTATATCCATGAAAAAAAATACCAATGCCTACGAACCACTAGGAGAGGGTGCCTAAGGAACCCACTCATGTACTAGACATCGAGCTAAGGTCCCATGTCTAGGTTAAGGTGAATTTGGCTCAAGGTATATGATTGATGACATTAGTATAGTAGTTGAGTGATATGGTATCATCATTAAATTGGTCATGCATTAACATGAAATGGGTGTGAATTTTAGAATACACCTTGTATAGGTAGTCATATGTGAGTACCTAAGTGAAAATTTGATATGATATAAATAAAATTAAGAAAATATTGGAAATTTATTACAAGCATAATATAACAATAATATGATCCTTTCAAATGCACAAATTTGTGTAATTTTTGTTAAATTATTATTACATTCTTTATGGTGGTACATTAATGATCATATTTGAGAAAGAATAATAAGAAATATACTATTATAGGGGAGGGATGAAAAGTGTAACACTCTATATGGTTGACCTCAAGGATTTATCTTACATGTATTTGGGTAATTGTTGACAAATATAGCTAGTTCATGAAAATATACTTTTACGACGTGAATGGAAATGCAACATGAAACATAAGGATCTAGTAAAATAATTTAGCTTTCGAAGAAAATACGGGGATTCTGAAATGTGGTTCTCAGTATACTAATAACATCAAAATAATATTGGGGACATGTGGGACATACTTAGAGGAAAATCATCTTTCATGTGAAGACTTGAGAGTAAAACATGGAAGAAAAAGGCTTCGAATAACTTATTAAAGAGTGCACCATCTTTGAGGTGGGTTGTTGATACCAAGGAGGTTCATTCTATGAGGGTGTTTCACTTGCATGGAATTATATCCTTATTATGTTAGCCTCCCTCACCTATTTATATATAAGGGGAAATATAGATGTTTATTACTTTGTTATCATTATACTCTGTTCATGAGGAAACCCTAGTATCACATTAAGGTACATGAAAAAGCCCCATAATATGAAAATGTGAGAGAGAGATATGTGTTTCATGAAAATATTTCCGTTGTGTGAATTTCAGGTTTCTTCATGTGATGCTAGTGTTTATGTTATGCATCTAGATCCTAGAGAAGAAAATATATTTGTTGGAGTCCATGGTGATGAATATGGTGGATATTGTTGTAATACTATATTTTCTAACCTAATAGAAGACATGAAAAATGGAGCTAACACCCTCAATTATTTTAAGAATATTTTCTTATGGGTTGTGAGGCTAGGAAAAGATAATCATGAGATGAAATTGATGACTCTTGAGCATGTTGTGGTTCCTTTATGAGAAGGCAAGTTGGTTACTATATATTTGATGATGTTCCATGTAGGTGTCATTTAAATTGATGTAATAGTTGAAGGCCAAGATCTCAAGGACACAAACTTAAGATGGACAAGTACATATGGATACAAGGGCTATGGTCGCCTTTCCATCCACTTGTGTGATGGAGCATGGCTAGGGATCACAAACCCCAGGGAAGAAAATAATTCTAGTCTTAAGATCATATGTTATAATTTTTTGTTGAATCCAAGGGAGGACTTGTTGCTATTGATACTAGATTATTTTGGATATTTAATGGTGGCTAGGGTTTCCTTGATTTTACCTTGCGATAGTTGAGAGATCTAGATATTTTACCAATTTTGTGATAAATTTTGTTCACATGTATTTTATTTCTTCTATATATGTATAAATTATCTTGTTATCCAAGAATCGTGTGATTGCAAATTTGATTTTGATGCATCTATTGTTGCATCCATTGAAGTGCCATCGTTTGCTCATGGTTGAAGGACTACATGGAGACTGTGTTGAGAAATAACTTGAGATTGAACAATGGTAGGGAAAATGATTTTGGGGTGGTCAGAGAGGATGGTTCCCAATGGTCTATGGATCAAAACATTGTGGGGGGATGGTTTGGGGAAGGTGCTGGAGGAATGTTATATGTTATGATTAAATTTCATGTCTTATACTAATTGTGGAAGTTCCACAGTTAAGGTAAGCTAGAAACTGAACATCAGAGAAAGGGAAATGTGATGATAATGATGGAAAAACAATAGGAAAACAATGAATGATGTTGAATGATATGTAGGGGTAAGAGCGTAAAATTGAGAAAATGAAGGAACCCCCATATATATTTATAATATTTCAATTAGTAAGAGGAAGAAAAAAGGAAAATAAGAAGAAAATGCTAGTACAGATAAGACTTTTTGAGGAGGAGAATCAAAGAGAAATTGATAGAGATAGAGCCTCCATGCTCAGCCAAACAATAGGTGAGTGAAAAATAGGTAAGAACCCAGAGTAAATGAACACCTACTCATAGTGGTTGTTTCATGAGAACTCTTGAACCATAAAGAATGATAATGTGGCTCACAAAACATTTATTTATAGGAGATTTCCCCTCTGGTGTCATCTAAGACCATGAAACCAAATTTTTCACATTCTTTATTTTGAGAAGATATTATGCCATTCCCTTTGCAATAAGAAAAAGAAAGCTATCATTCAATGACAATGGATCCTTAATATTACAGGCTATGGATAATAGTGTCCTCTACCTAAAACAAGCATTTAAAGTTTTACCTTGAAATGAAATTGTTGTGTGAGATCTCCAACACTCATAGTAAGGGTGGTTGGCCCTAAATAATACTAGTGGGGTTTAAGTCCATGTCCTATCCATTAATGCATGTTGGGGCGATGACATTATGCCCCTCATTCCTCCAACAAACACCCCATCTAGGGAACTTCAATCCCATCCTTAATTTTACATCATATTTATATATAAAGATAAAACAATTTATAGCGAAAAACTCTAATTTCCTCTATAATTGCCTCCATTTTTTTTTAGTGTCATGGAGATTTATAAATTCTTCCCTACTCAATATGAAGTTGATAGGTGCAATCTTACACCTAGTAGGAAGGAAATTTGTGATTCATTTCATGCTAAACATACATGTAATATCTAAAAAAAGAAATATTAATAACAAAAAAGTGTAAGCCATAAATAAAATATTCAATATCCATAGCAACATAATTTTATATCAAGAGAGATAAATAACTGAAAAAAAAAAAATATCCTATATTTCTTATTATTTAAAAATATTTCAATATCATC
>APFE030359085.1:0-17611 GCA_000404065.3 Pinus taeda
TGGGTTTATTACATAAATAAAGGGGTTAGGGTTGGACCCTAACATGCCCTCCCCCATCAAAAACAACCTTGTCCTCAAGGCTAAAGCTATAAAAACTGTTGAAGAATAGTGGTTGGTTCCCATGTCGCATCTTCTGGAGAGTTTCTTTCCACTTGATGAGGACTTCCTTGATCATGCAACCATGGAGATTTCTTTCATAGGCATCGAGGACCTGCTCAGGTCTAAGCCAAATTGAGCCTTCCTTATCCAATTCTAGTAGACTTGTTTGAACTCGGCAATCATTCCCCACAAATTTCTTGAGGCAATATACATGGAAGATTGGGTGGATTTTTGAAGTAGTCACCATGGCCAGTTTGTAAGTGACTTCTCCTATATGATGAAGTACCTGATAAGGCCCATAGAATTTTGGTGCTAGTTTCTAGTAGCCCTTTCCTTTGAGAGAGGTATGCTTATAAGGTTGGAGTTACAGGAAAAATTGGTCACCTACTGAAATAACTGCTTGAAATGATGTTGGTTGGCATGTTGCTTCATTCTATTCTGAGATTGATGTAGATTGTATTTGAGATGAGTGATCATGGAGACAGAATTTTGCAGGCACTGATCAACTGCCTGTACTTTGGAACATCCAGGATATAAGAAGCTAGTGAAGGTGGGATTTTTCCATACACTTCCTCGTATGGAGTCATCTTGGTGGATTCATGATAGTTAGTATTATACCACCATTCAACTAAATACAACCATTATACCCATTGATGTTTCTTGTCTGAAGTGAAGCACCACAGATAGGTCTCTAAAAATTTGTTGAATGCTTTTGTTTGACCATCGGTTTGGGGATGATAAGATGTACTCAGTTGGAGTTGCGTGCCTTGTAGCTTAAAAATTTCCTGACAAAATCTGTCAGTGAAATTAGGGTCTCAATTAGACACAATGGAAGTTGGAACGCCATGCAGTTTGAAGATTTGGTCCGTGAAAACTTGAGCCACCAATGTTGCGGTAAATGGGTGTGTTAGAGCACAAAAACGAGCATATTTGGAAAGTCTTTCAACAACCACCGTGATGACTATTTTTTTTCCTAACTTTGGGAGACTTGTAATGAAATCCATGGAAACAACTATCCAAACAAAAGCAAGGAGTGGTAATTGTTGTAAGGTTCTTGGTAGCTTGGTTGGTTCCTATTTTCTGTGTTGGCATACATCGCATTCATTACAAAAGTAAGAAAGTTGTTCTTCATGCTGATCCAAAAGAAAGAGCAGTGTGCTCGTGTATAAGTCTTCTAAAAGTTGGAATGTCCTTGCGACCAGAGAGGAGTGTAGCTCTTCTAAGATGCGGGTTTTGAGGGTGGAGGTTGGGGATAGAATTAACCAATCCTTGTAGCGAAGAACCTCATCCTTCCAAGAGTATTCTTATAAGGAATTAGGATTTGATATTAATATATTAATGAGTTGGGACAAAGAGGGGAGGGAGAACCATTCATGATGGTCCTATTCAATCCAATATGGTATGGGTAGATAAAGGGATAAAAGGGTGCCCTCATCCTAAAATTGATGTGATAAGGCATCAGCCACTACATTGTCACAACCCTTCTTGTAAATTATCTGATAATCATATCTCAACATTTTTGCGAGAAATTTATTTTTTTGTGGTGACGATAGACTCTACTCGAGGAAATATTTTAGCCTATGATGGTCAGTGAGGATTTGGAAATGGCTACCCAATAAGTATAGTCTCCAAGTGTTTTCTTCATGTAATATGGACATCATTTCTTTCTCATATGTAGATTGACCGAGATGCTTGCTACTGAGTTGTTGACTTGTGAAATCCAATGGTACCTTCTTGCATTAATACTTCACCAGTGCCCGTATCTAAAGCATCATATTAAATCAAAAAATATTTTGTAAAGTCTAGTAGGTCCAATACTAGAGTTGAGCACATGTCCTGTTTCAGAGCCCAAAAGGTTTTTTGAGCTGTGTCAGTCCAAAGAAATGATTTTTTCTTTAGACGATTAGTGAGGGGCTAGGAAATGCATCCATAATTACGGATAAATTTGTGATAGTAGCCCATGAGACCCAAAAATCCCCTCAAACTCTTCAAGTTTTTTGGTTGGGGTCAGTCTTGGATTTCCTGAATATTTTTCAGATCAACTCTTACTTCTTCACAACCCACATTGTGTCCCAAATAATCTACTTCTTCCATGCCAAAGGAACGCTTGTATAATTTGACAAATAGTTTATGATCTTGGAGCAGTTGGAATACCTGGTCAACATGATGAAGGTGAGTGTCCCATGTTATGCTATAGATGAGAATGTCATAAAAAAATACCAGGATGAATTTTTTGAGATACAATTTCATAAGCTGGTTCATGAGGCTTTGAAAAGCGGATGGGGCATTACGTAGACCAAATGGAATGACCAATAATTCATAATGGCCTTCATGAGTTCGGAAGGCTATCTTGGGAATGGAAACTTCCTTCATTAGTATTTGGTGATAGCCTAAGCAGAGATCCAACTTGGTAAAAAATTTGGCACCATGCAATTCATCAAGTAGATCATCAACTACTAGGATAGGAATTTTTTCCTTGATGGTGAGCTTGTTAAGGGACCTAAAGTCTTGACACATACGCCATTCATCTTCTTTCCTTAGAACCATGACCATCAAAGATTAATAAGGGTTTGTGTTGGGATGAATAACACCACCTTTGAGGAGTTCCTTGAAGATTTTTTCAATTTCATTCATCTGTGTAGAAGGATATCGATAGGCCTAGACTTTTGGCAGTTGGGTACCCGAGAGCAAAGGGATGGTATGATCGTGTTCACCCCTAGAGGGTGGGAGCTTTTTAGGTTTGTCGAACATGTTGCATATTGGGATGAATGGGAGGAGGAGTGGATTCAATGGCGTGCATGGCATTAAATTGTGGTATTATCCCATGATGGCCCTTTTTTAAAATCTTTTCCATTCAATGTGATCTAATGGTAGTAGGAGCACCAACTTGGAGTCCACGCATTGTATCAGTGGTCATTCTACTTAAAGCTCATATATAACTCTTGGAAGTCCATTGTGATAGGATCCAGTGTGTGGAGCCATTCAACACCAAGGAAAATATCACAACCACCCATTTCAATGGAAAACATGTGGGTTTTGAGGTGATAATCCCCCATTTGAAGCTTAATATTTCACAGCAACCTTCAAATTTCATGGTCCCCCCATCAGCGATAAGGACTTGGAAATTAGATACCACCCTGATGAAATAATGAATTGTTTCTGCTACTCTCTTATGGACAAAGTTATGTGTGTTTCCACTATCAATAAGAACCACTACTGGTTGATGTTTAATAAAACCTCAAATTTTTAGAATCTAGGGAGAAGAAATGTTGACCATGTCATGGAGTGAGATAATCGGCTCATCTGGCATTGTTAGAGTATCAGTTTCTGGGTCTGTTAGGGGTTCACCCTCTTCCTCCTCAATCACTTCAGTGGATGGAGCTTCATCGGCGGAGCTGTTTTCAGTAGCGTCAATTTGAAATAATTTTGTTTCCTTGCATGTATGTCTTCGGGAGTATTTGTCATCACAATAGTAGGAGATTCCTTATTTCCTTCTTTTGGCCATTTCTTCCAGCGACACTTTTTGAACCTTAAGTATTTGGGTGTGGTCCATAGTAAGGGCGGGACGTGCTCGTACGATGAATTTTGGATGATTGGATTGGGAATTTAAATCGGCTTCTACCTCTAAGGCCTTGTTGCATACTTCCAACCAAGTAGCTAGGTGATGCATTCTGACATGGGCTTGGATAGCTTCGTTTAAGCCACTAATGAAACATTCCATGTAGAAGGCATCTCCTAGTCCTTTAGTCTGGGTGACCAATTGTTCAAAGGCTAAAATGTAGTCTTGTACTATACATGTTTCCTAAGATTAGTGAGACGACCTAGAAAGTGAGATTCCTGATCAAGGTAGTCACAAATGGATTTTGAGAACATGTTCCAAGTAGGCTTCCCTGGATAGAATTTATGATGCCACTGCCACCACTGCCATCACTTTTGGTCCAAGTAAATAACTCCCACATGTAGTTTAGTTTCATATTCCCATATATTGTTAAGGTGGAAATATTGTTCCATTTGTGCCACCCATACCGTCAGGTTAAAGCTATCAAATTTGTAGATGTCTAGTTTGGGTGTCTAGTGGCTCGAATATTGGCGACCTCCACGGAAATCAATGTTATGGCCAAATTCTCCTTCTACATGTGCATCAACACTATGTTCTTCCCTTATGGGTTTGCAAGACATATGTGGGGAATCCAATGCTTCTATGATTTTATCAATGGATGCTTGGAAGTTATAGAGTTTTTCTCAAGAGCTTCAACTCTATCCCTTTCCTTCTCTACAACCATAACTTAAGACCTGGTACCATACATACACTAGTTCTGGTCAAATTTTGAGCTTACTTAAGAGTAGTATGGTTAGAAAAATGGCAATCTAAATATTCTAGTGATGTGGGTCACTTGAAGCTGCGTTGGGAAATATTTTGTACCGCATGAAAATTGGGGGCTTCCAAGTGAATGGTACCATTGTGATCAACCTGTCAGCCTAAATATTATGGCCTGGGTCTCTAGCAAGTGTCCCAAGATGGGCCTATATTTTTATTTTTTTTTACTCCGAAAGGTTTTGACTCCTAGCTAATCAATACTGTAGTGACCGAAATCCAGAACGCTTGATACTGCCAAATATCCTGCAAAAATTGGGCCTCGACTGTAGTAATCAAAATCCCAAATTTTTGGCACTGCAAAATGGGCTATGAAAATCTGTTCTAGACTATGGTAGCCAAAACCCTCACTTCACAAAGAGTCTGATCTATGATGTGAAAAACCCAACTACTAGATTTGATCTATAATATGGGAGGAGAACCCCAATTACTGGATATAATATGTAAAACAACGGTCGAACCCCAACTATTGGATCTAATCTAGATGAAAATGTAGGGGCGATCTTGAAATAGATGAGGGAAATAAGGTCACAATGGAGTGTCAGGTGCTACAGATCATGATATACATAGCGGTCTAATACTAGTACTCGACCCAATATTTCATAGTGCTAACTAAGGAGGATTTTACATACCCTTAACCGTACTACTCGACTACCCTATTGTACATCTGACTAATCTCCTCGATTTCTATTCTCGGTGTATTATAGAAACAAGACCACTGGTGAATTATCTAAGGTTAGGTTTCAGTTTACCTTGGGGGGTTTCTGATATACCCAAGGGTACGTGGAAGTGCAGTCTGTGCATATTTTTGTCTAATGCACTACTACTCGAAGGGGTACCCAGAGGGTTTGCAAGAGATTCCAAAAAGCATGACCACCTCTTGTAATTCCTGCTTGCATGCCTCCCCAAATATGTAGGTTTATGCACTCAATGATAGATCCCTTAGTTTAAATATGTTGAAACATGTCTCTAGCCTAATTTTTTCTTTTTCAAAAATTGGAGGTACAACTGGCCCTGGAAAGTGATATGATACCACTTTTTATGCACTTGACCTATGAGAATAACAAAATGCCAGAAATATGAAACAATATTTCTAGGAACACAGAAATATCACATGAATTGAGACAAACTGCAAAGATAATTTATTATTCAGAAGTAGAATATAATGTTCACTTTCCTCTTTGAGGGAGAAACCTCCAACAAAGTAGAGCTCAATTACAATAAGACTCGATGATTCTTCCCTTGCTATATAAGACTATTTATAGCTTTATGACATCCAAAGCCCTATTTACTAGTGGTCTTATTAGGGTCCTAAAGTTTACATTTGTCAGATGTCTCCAAATGACTCAATTGTTAGGTTGAATAAAGTCGAACTTAATGTCATAGATGTTTTCATAAGTTCAAGTGTCACTATCCAGAATGTCGCCATGGGAGTGGTCATCAATAGGTTTGTTTGAAAACATGAATTTGTCATGAGTTATTAGGAAAAATTATCAAAGTCTGGAATAACTGAGTCATGAGTTAGGTGTCAATATTGGGTTTGTCATGAGATTTACATAAGTTAGAGATATTTGAAAATATCACTGCTCCAAATAAATATAATTGTTGAAAATACCACCTTTCTTTTCCACTCTCCTAGTTTATTCATTTTCCCAAACACTATAACCTACATTCTACATTCTGCATTTCCCATTCCCTATGCTTTAAATCGCCTATCCTATTTCCCTATGCATCTAATCATTCTTCACTCCTAAAACATATAATTATCATAACTCTCATTCCATCTTTCCCCCAAAATCTATGATTTCCTATCATATATGACACTACCCATATAATCCTCCCACCACTTCAAACCCTATGTCAATCAAGCCTTCTAATGATTATCACACACAAAACATCATATTTTTCCAAAGAAGGCATTGTATGACGTCACAAAACAAGACAAAGGTAAGCAGGTTTTAGTTGAAGAACAACCCAAGAATCTTGAGATGGAGACTAGCAAGCCTACTACAAGAGAAACAAAGTTGAAACATCGATGGATACAACAAATGAAGGACTCTACTTTAGCCACCATTTTACATAATGGTTTTTCACCACATGAAAAAGAATATTTGTAAAAGGAAAGATATTTTTCTCAATGACATGACAAAGAACAATAACCTCTTCCATATTTGTTACCGGTGTCATAGATCGGGACATTTTATTGCATATTCAAAGCCTATTTTTCGGACTGCACAAACACTATGTTTTAGTCATGATTTTGTAGAGACGTTTATGAGTCTTTGGGGACAAATTTGAGGAAACTAAGAGAGGTTTCTCTCAAAAACAAGTTCATATACAAAAATCGTTCTTATTTTCTGCACAAGTGTCACGGTTTGGGAATTATAGGTGTCACTTGGAGACCCTATTTTCACATTTTCCTACCACCATAATTCTGAAATTTGTTTAGAAATTTGATTTCTAAATTCCAATTTTGAAATTTTGGATGCATGTTAGGAGTTACAAGGTGTTTCTTATTAATTTGTGGAAATTTTAGTAGCATGGTGGTGTTTTCTAAGACTGGAGGGCACTTAAGAGACAGTTTTCAAGAATGTGTTGCGCAGGCGCTACGTAGTCATTGTGTAGTTGTTTCACAAGCCATGCCTGTACATTTGCACGTATGATGGGGTGAATCAACCTATCATAATTTGAATACATGAACATGAAGCAGGTGTGGAAGCCAACTCATAGCTTCAGTAGCCAGCCACATTTCAATTTTGAAAGAAAAAAGTTGTTTCGCAAGCGCTGCCTAGTCAACACTAGGTTTTCCTATTTTTTCTGCTTGATTGGGTTCACGAAGATGGATTTCAAAGATATTATTTTTTTATTAATACATTTAGTTTGTCTTATATAAACCTATGAATCTTTTATGGCCTTTTTTTTTTCATTGTAAGAGGAAAAAGACTCATAACAGTGAAAAATCTTTCCTCTTTTTATTTTTGATTCGATCCTTTGTTGGATCAATGATGCACCGAACTTAGACACATATGAAATTTTATGTATGATCTATTTAAGATGATGAATTCATATGAACAATGTTGTTGATGGTTCAACACTATTTTGGCTTCAATTTTTCATAATTTATGTGATTGTGATCAATTCATGGTTATAATACTTATGACTTGAGGGTTATCAGTTATACTTTGCAAGGATTCTTAAGGTATGATGTCTAGAGTTATATTTGTTTATTTCTTAGTTATTCTATTCTTCCTTTTTGTTTTATGAGTATAATGATCTCGATTGATTTAGAATCCAGTTAAGATGCTCTAGTCAATTGTTTTCATATTTCAATTGCAAATGGAATGTTATATACTCGTGACTGTTATTTTTTCTATTTAATTCTCTTTCTTGTGTATGGATAGCATTATTATCCACATAGGAAAGATTTGTTTCTTTAATTTCTCTCCTCTATACTACAGCCTGCTACTATGTCCAAAGTCATGCCTAACAAGCCCTTGTAGAAGATGTCGATTTTACTCGCACAAGTAAAATGAATAAAAGGACAATTGATCACATGTCATCACCCTTTTTATCATTTGTACTTCAACCAAATACATTCAAATCCCTTTTTCCAGACCTGGTCTCTGCAAAAATTGTGCTTTAAAGTCTTTAAACTTGATATTTTTCAAGTGAGGGAGCCCCCTCGAGTTGGAGAAGACCAGTCTCTCAGCCCAAAGCAGTTTGTGGTTACCTCTGGGTTCCTCTCCTCGGCCTGGAGGAATTACAGAGTGCTAACAAGTCACTTGCATAATATGGGTTAACCACTTTATTTATTAACTATGGCCCCTTTATAACTAATTGTGGTCCCTTTTCTATAATGCAGGTCAACCACTTACAATTAATATTAATGCAAATAATCACTTACAATATTTATTGACTCAACTAGCTAACTATGACTCTCACCAGGCCCCTTGGGCTTATTACATAAATACAGGGGTTAGCGTTGGACCCTAACATTGATCTTCTATGGGATTCCTTAGATTTAGGGGAAAGATTTCTTGAATTAGATGATCTTCCTCTTCCTTTCATATTCTTGTCTCGAGAAGAAAATGCATAGGGTTCCTCTTCTTCATTCTTTTGAACTCTCCCTCTAGATATCATCATGGTATCTTCTTGAGTGCACTTGCCAATGAGCTCATCAAATGTTAGGAACCTGTCATTCTTGCTAATAGTTGTAATAAATGTCTCCCAAATTGGTGGAAGACCTCCAAGTGAAATTAGTACCAACTCTCTATTAGAAGTAACTTCTTCGATAGACAATAATTAATCCTTGATTTGGGATATCCTCATGAAGTATGACTGCATAGTTTCTCCCTTATTCATCTTGATGTTGATTCTTCAAAGAAAGAATGTGGCTCAAGTTGTTGAATTCCTACATACCGACCAACTTATCATACATTTCCTTAGACTTATTTAATTTTGAAATATCAACAATCTAATGGTCTCTTAAACAATCAATAATAATTTTCTTATTATTTTATCTCAGATTTATTGTACTTGGCTTTGATGGCAAAGGAAGCATTCTCAGGAGACTCAAGATCCTTTCTTTCAACATATTCCAAGACATTATTTTCGTCCAAAGTCACATCCAACGTGGTTCTCCAAACAACATAGTTAGATGAGTTATTCAGCTTCTCTTCAATATTGAAGTATGAGATAAAACATCTTGACCAAGTGAAAATAAGTTCTTTCAAATCAAATTCCTTCAAAAGTGATTGCTCTTGTCTCCTTGGGCTTGTCTTCAACTCAGTTCTAGTACCATGTTAATTTTCCAGTATTCTATGTTGACACAATCACTTATTATAATTCTTGTTCAATTGGAAATCACTTTATCCAGTAAATTCAATCTTCCAACAACAATAAGAAATTGAAGATAGAACAGTAAACCAAACACATAATAGAAGACAACCAAGAACAATAGAGACAAAGCAATTTGATCAAAGACCAAGGAAAAACTCCACAAGGGGGAAAACCCTTTCCAAATTCTTCTTATATTAGATTTTCATCAAATGTTTAGCAAAGAGATATGGTGTACAACTACATCAATAATGAGTCAAAGGTTAAAGCCTTGACTATCCCAAACACCAATCCAATATCCAATAAAAAATGAGCCAAAATATCAAATCTGGTCAAAAGTTGAATATGAAAATTATGGTCGAAGTCAACAACAATAAAAGCAGTCCTAACAAGTCAAAAGTCAACATTCAATTCAACCTCTAAAGAAATTTGTCTTCCAGTCAATGTATGTGCCCTTCTTCCTTCATTCAAACCTTGTCAAAGTAGCCTTAAAGCATTGGTTTGCAGTAAAACCCAAGCAAAGTCTACAGTCAAAGGTAGTCAACATGCCTAGAAAAAAAATTCCACAACCAAGTCAACTCGGCCTCCCAAAATAGGTCAAAATCAAATTCAAATTAATTCAATTCCTCCTTGTTCAATGCTAGTCAAAACATTCCAAAACAAAAGTCAAAATCGGTCAACAAAAAAAAAGACTCTATCCTTCGCACTTGTGAACTCATACCTACAATTTCATATTTATAAGAACCAATCAAGAGAAGATGTGATGTGTTAATGATTCCTCCAAGTGGTGTGACATGTGGTGTATTTACATGAGGTTGTGGAGGACAAATTTCCTTGCTTAGAGTGACTTGTACTTTTGTGTAGATGATGACTTCACATTAAAAATAATATATTTCCTTGTGCAAATTAAATTCTTCCAAGGGCTAAAAGGGTCTCTTGAGGATGAGGAGGCCTTCCCAAAGGAGGTAATTTCTCTGTGAGCTACCAAATTTCAACAAGTACCATAATCAGGACAACAATTATGACACATGGTAAAAAAGCTTACCATAATTGGGTTAACAATTGTGACACATGGTACAACAATAGCATCAACGTTTACCATAGTTTTGGTCAACACTTTATACCAATGGTATATCCTTACCATAATTAAGGTCAGTACTTTAGACACATGATAAATCAATTGCATCAGCTAATCCCATAATTCAAGTCAATACTTTAGACCTATGGTGTGTGCTCACCATAATTCGGGTTTGTACTTCAGACAAATGGGATATCATTTGGCATACAACTAATCACCGTAATTTGGGTTGATACTTGACTCATGGCATCCAAACTAGTCTTGGTTCACCATCATTCAGATCAGTGACACATGGTGAATCACCAAAGGCCAAACTCTAGCAACAAAATCCACGATCCAATGCTAAATGAACATGATGCTCCAAGACTATTCTTCCTAATTTGGGTCATACATGACACAAAAAGAATGTTAGTCCTCTTTTCAACGATTCTATCTAATTTGGTTCAATGTACTTGTCTCGGGGATCATCTCCTTAATGTCGGTCCCAATACTTGAAATGGGGAGAATATCATTCCACGATGTTATCTCATCAACACTCTCCCTTAATGAACATAGGTTTTACAAACAAATTTCTATAATGTAGAGAAATACATAAGCCACTCTACTTATTTCTATACCGTAACTTGGTACTAGATCTCATGGTGCTTTGACCTATTATCATGGATGTTAACTACACCTTCTCAAGACAATTTTGCAAGTAACCTCTAAACCGAAATTGCTTCTCAAGTTTCCAATTCAACTGTAATCATCAATACTAAGTGCGACAGATTCTACTTCACGCTCATATAAGAAATTATAGAGGAGCCCAAACTGAAGCAATATATTGATGAACTCTTTATGTCTTCGACACTTTATTCCCAATATAAATTTGTATTTGTACTATAATTTTCCTTTCCATGAAAAATTGTACCATTATGGTACTCTAAACTATGCCAAGAAACATGCTTGGCTCATAAAATACATCAACTTTCTTTTACTGGATTCAACATCACAACTGCTTTCAAAGTTTCCTGTCATGTAACTAGATGCTCCCTCTCACATTGAAGCATATTCAACTATGGTAATTTAAGTTTCTCCCTCTACCATTGTTATCTTCTAGCAAACATTTATCTAGTCCATCAATTATATTCCATTATCTCAAATTCAGTGGTCAACTCCCTCTTAAGCTAAAACATGGCTTTGTGACTACTCCCTTTGTTATGGAGGAAATTATTTCTACCACGATTGCCACCTCTAATACATGAGTCCTGCTGCCATTAGAGACAAATCATATAGGATCAATATTGATCCATTAATCCAAGCCCAAGCTCAATGTGTCTACTTATTATGAGACTTATTCTCATGCACTTGAAATGGCTCTATGTACACTTCTTCTTCTTCATTAAGAAGAACAATCTTTGCATCCACTTGGTGCAATTTCAAAGAAATGACAATGATTTTAATAGAAGTGTACCTTATAATTAGAGCAAGTATTTTTTCGTGATCCTATCCCTATTACTTACAAAACCTTTTATTCTCAATTCTATACTATCAACTATCGCTTTCCATATCTTGAAGATTCATTTGGAAGTTATCACTGACTTCTCTTCCGTACAATCTAGGTATAATTCAAACTTGTTGATATGTCTGCTCCCTTTGAGCTAAGATATGTAGAAAATCATGTAGATTCACAAGCTAATGCAATTTTCTAAAGAAAGAGACAAGAATCTACTTATATTCGTTACATCGAAAGCCCATAAACATTGAGAAAACAATAATCAATAGAGGAAGAGACTCAAAGGCACATAACACAATAAATATTCGGTAAAAGCCACGGCCCAAAAACCCACTATTTGTTTTGTATTAATATGGGAAATCAAGATGAAATTACAATGTTTGTTCTCTCAAGAACAATCCCAACACTCAGCAAATTCAATCTCCAACTCATAAGCAAGCTCAAGGAAAAATCTTATCCAATTCACAATCTCTCCAAGTCTCTATTCCAATATGTAATAACTATGAATGATAGCTTGTAAATAAAGCCTCTAAAAATAGTGCAATCCAAGGATCAGTTCCTAATTTCACGCACTAACATTGCAATTTAGAAAAATCTAAAACAAATAGTACATCGTCCCTGCACTCTAGTTTCAACTAGGTCTTTGTTAGAATCGACATGCATGCGTTTCGGATGAGTAAATATTGAGTTAACTAGAGTAGCACTAGTAGAGTTCATTAGTGACACCACTCACTGTTAACTCATTATTAGTTCTCTCAATCAGTTTGAGAACTAAGTTAATTGAACTGACTCATGAAACTGAGTCCTCTATTTTACAACTCACAATTAACTCGCACTGGACTCCTACAAAGTAGGGAGAACATATAAATGACTTCAAAAATACTTCCAACTCGAATTTCCTAAGTTAAGTAAGTTTAATAAACTTAATTTAACTATTTTAAGTTGCTGTGAGAATAGAATTCGAATTTAATTCATAGTTTAATTCAAGGACAAATTAAACTGGAGTTTCTTGTTTCCATTTCTCAGCATTCCCTCTCAACAAGAAAGGGATTATCAAATACCCTGATCCTGTCTCTGTGAAACTCGAATTTACATCTTGACAATGCCTTTTTCAAGATTTCATCATCTTGCTCCTCTATGGGAATGTAATCTAACAACATGATCTACCTTAATACACAAGCTCTGAGATGATGATACCGGATATCAATATGCTTGGACTGATCATTAAAGACTAGATTTTCAGAGAGTTTGATACAACTCTAATTATCACAATAAATCATTGTCAGATCCATCTGCTGACCAAACAAACCAACCAGGATCTTCCTCATCCAAATAGCCTCACATGCTTCCTAACTTGCAGCCATGTACTCTACCTTTGCCAAACTAAGTGCAACCAATCTTTGTTTCTTGTTGTACCAAGAAACTATCGCTGACCCAATACTAAGATCGCTCTTGATGTTCTATTCTTGTTAGATGGACTCCCTACCCAATCTGCATTGTTCAAGCCTTGAAGCTTCACTCCCCCTATCCGTCTGTACCATACCAAACTAAGTAGTGCCTCTGAGTTATCTCAATACATGCTTTGTCGCCTTCAAATACAGCTTGGTAGGCCTAACCATCACTTGACTAAACTGGTTCACTGCATAGAACATATATGTTCGTGTGTTCACTAAGTACATGAGTGAACCAACAAGCTGCCTATGAACAGTAGCTTCCACTACTTCCCTTGAACTAGCATCCTCCTTCCTCCAGTTATCAACTAGAGGAGTCTCCATGGGTTTACTGCTCTCCCTGTGGAATCTCTTGAGTATCTCGTTGGCATACTTTCCCTAAGATACAAACAACTCCCCATCTCCCTTCCAATTGACACGGTAAATTTTCACTATTTCAACAAAGGGGCACCAACCCGATCACAAACCCCGATTAGATCTGCTTTCGTTTGGAATGGCTAGTTCCAACGGGTTTCAAAGGATCCCGTAAACTGTTATAGGTGTTGAAAGATTGCTCCTCGGAAGAAGACTTCCATTAAATCAACAAAAGAAACAGCTAACCTATATGTATCAAGTCCTATATACACTGATTCTACCTACTTATGCTAGTCCTAACTATTCTAATCTATCCTGCAGGAGCATAATAGAAGAGATGAAACATCATATATAGATTCCAAGTCCAAATAAATCAATTACTGAGTTCACCGATGAACAAGTATGTATTTAAGATTAATTTCAATCTAATTATTCATAAAAGAATACACATTCCTGTTTCTACAAATAAAACTTGCAACTAATGTTTAATGTAGCTTTGGATTGGAGATCACTCATGAGTTAACCATGATAACGAATTATATTCAAATAACCAAGACTAGTCATAAGTTGTCTATTATCATTGTGCACAAAAACAAAACATAAATATCCTCATGTCAGTCACAACACCTTGATTCCAAACATAAACAAAAAGAAAGGAAAATGAATCTGAAAAAAGGTTTCTTCTTGACCCAAACAGTCTTCTTTATTAGCAAAATAAATCAAACCATGTTCTTCCCCTCCAAAAGCCCTTTTTCTATCTCCGGAGTTAATACTTATGCAAAAAGAAACTAACCCTCCATCTTCCCCTGACTTTCCACCTCCTTTCCCTTTTCAATATACAAATTAAAATATATAGACGTAGAAAAGTTGGTGAAACCATTGACATGTTGAGGCCACATTTGCTGGAGCGTTTTATTTCCTAGGGGAAATGAATGGATGTCGATGGAAAGGAGAATGACTGTGTGTCATCTCTTCATGATAAACCCCGGGACAACATACCTTTCGAAATACACAGGAAACACATGGAAACCTTGATCGTGAATGCCTAAGGCCGGATCTTAAATAGAATACACCCGTATATATAAACTCTTCGGATCCACTCATGCATCCTTTACCTACAGCCATTCCTGATGCTTACGCGTCTGCTCTTCAATCTCGCTTTTCTTCTCTTGATCCTTGCCTACAAAAATAATTAACATTAGCTATGATTATGAAAAATATGAAAGAAATGCCCAAAAAACAAATATTTCCCACGTTAAAACTTTTATAAAGAGATGGACTATGTAACTGGAAGCTCTGTGTATAGTATCAAGCATTTTCGTTGTCTCTAATATTCAATTTTATTTAAGAATCACTTGATGGTATAAAAAATAGGTAAAAGAAACAGGGAGATACGATAAAGGAATATCGAAATCATAAAGGAGCAAGTGTGAAAGAATTGACCCCTGGTTCAGCCAAGGTTGCGATACGATCAAGTCGCAATCACACATGCAACATCACCCCTAGTTCCACCGATTGCAATTTGCAATGGGATCCAGACCCGAAAACATATGTGTTGTGTTTAATAATCCCTGCGGGTCCACCATACTGCGGAATGTTGAAGCTTGGGCCGATACACTGGTTGAAAGTGCCGATTGCAAGGTCCGATGTGATCAGAGGCCTGATTGCATCGCAATTATTCATGGAAGATAGACCTTAGTCCTTACCCAATTCAAAATGCGAAATGCAACGTAACGACGGACCCGATAGGATATGGACACAATTAATTGCATTTGAAGTCCGAGAGGTCATCGCATATCGGCTACAAAAGATGAATGTGTAGTGCGACCACGGAAATTGTGAGTTTGCGACAACGATAAAGGCATGCATCGAGAAATATGTAAAGACCGAGTAAATGCAGAAAAGGTAAGTTATGTATGCCTGCATAATATTTCTATTATAAAAGTGTTATAATAGAAATAAAGACGCGATAGAAGGTTTTGTCGGTTGAGTCCAAATACAAGCATAGTAGAGAGTGGGGGTTGGTTATATGTGCAGGTATAGAGTACCATGAAGGTTTATAAGGATTGAATAAGTCCCAATGAAAGGATATGAATGAAGGGCTAGACTGAGTTATAAATAAATTATTCCACAGAGATTTATTAAGGGGGCCTTAACCATTCAGCTTTGAAGACATAATCCCATGTGATAACTCCAGTAAGAAATGGAAGATCAAACATCTAGGGGACCCATTCAAATTTGCCACCAGAGCAGGTTTTAATAGGGTGGTGGTTGTGGCCACAACAAAATGGCAAACTGTTGGGCAAACCAGTTATCTCTGTTACCAATAAACTTTGATCCGTAGAACATTAGGGTGTTAAGATAAACTTGAAATGAAAACTATATAGACGGACAGGCATGGGTTCCACTTTCGCATTAATCGCTTGAGGTAGGGTAAAGATAAATAGCTTCTACTTACTAATAGGGTTTTGATAGGCATTCTCCAATGGTCGTATTATGGGATTTATTGACCCTCCTTTACCTATTTTCTACTTTCAAAATCCTTTCGGGGCCATCACCGGTTTGTCAATACCTGGAGGTGTGTACCTCAACTCTTTATCATGCATCAAGCTTGATGAATAGATGTAGACATTTTTATCTGCACTTAATGTAACAAAAATTAGTGCTATACTTTCATATGATCGAATGGGGTGCAGTCATGGATCATGCCATATTTTTAAACCGCTTAAGCAAGGTTGGGCTTGCTACATCAATTGATACTCTGAGTCTAGCAACAGTCCCTACTCTAACCAGCTTCCCAAACAACCTGTCCTTCCAGATTGACATAAGGACTCGGCATTTCATTTTTATTTTATTTTTTTAAATAAGTCGTTCTAGTTTCAGGTACAAAGACTAGAGCACAATTAAATTTGCCACAAGATATACGACAACGAGCTTAGCCCATGAAAGGAGGTTTACTTGTAGATGATAGATATTGGAAATTTTAGTGTGGTGGGCGGAACCAATGGAGAATAACTGCAAACCTTATAGGCAAGTATAGGCTAGGTCTAGGTGGGATTTTAAAAATGCAGCATTCCGCCATGCCCGTCCAATAGTGGTTACACATTTTTTCATTTTCTAAAGATGTCCCTACATGCTTTGGGTGTCCAGTTTATCAACAGAGCCTACCTAGTTCCCAACATATGCCAATGAGTGGCTTTGATTCGAATTTTACCGTTGATTTTCTAGTTCTCATAGGCTCTGTTAGTGTCAGTCTTTCCAGCCTTCCTCCAGTGATCAAATATGCTCTTACAAAGTGATTTTTAAGTGTCAAGGTCAAATTTTGTCATTTCAGTGAGTCTTCAAGCAAAATTTGGTCACTAGGCATTAGGTCTAGGGTTTGCTCTCACTCTTTTCAAAGTTGCCCAAATGCCAATCTATGTCACTATTCAGCTGAGCTAATCATCATTCATAGCGTTGTCATTATCATGTCAGTGTCTAATGAGTCATTTTACACCTTGTTCATGCTTCAGTTGTGCCTTGGCAAGTTCATTTCCTCTCAGGGTTTTGGAAGGCAATTTCTCTGGGCGGCAAATCATCAGCAAACTCTATCCTGATGTTCATACACCTTCCCCTATCCTTCATGTACCTTATCAAACACTTCCCATCCCTTAGATCCGCCAAATTCCTCATTTTTGCACAAACCCTAGTTTCTAGCTACAACTGGCAATTTTCTAGGTTTGGCCTGTGATTTGCCCTTTTGGACCCCTTCCCCTCACTCAATCTCTGAGATTCCACTTTCCCCTGCTTCCTAACATCCCTCCCCACTCCCAAAAATTTCCCCAAGAATTTAAAAGCCCCCTATCCCCTTCATTTCGCTTCATTTCGACCAAATTCCTTGTTTCACACATCAGGGCAAGTTTCACTCAAATGATGTTTCAGAG